>JAGFNQ010009885.1:0-16985 GCA_024364735.1 Boesenbergia rotunda | reverse complement strand
AATCCAGACGATCATCCTGAAAAGAGAAAAAAAAACAGAGCTAACGGGGTGAATCCTAAGAACCCAACGAATACAATCTAATATGCACAGGAAGATATACTAGGAATAAGTCACCATCTACCACAATAATAAACATAAACGTAGTAAAAAGGGAATGCAGAGCTAAACCATAAGTAACAAGTACATACCTACCTGCGTCGATCCAAACCCGGTAGTATGCATGTCAACCAAGTGCAGCAAACACAACCAAGTGCAGAGATGCAGAGCATGCTCATGATGCAATATGGGTCACCCCTGACGCCAGTCGGTGTAAGTCGCGGAGGCACGCGAACCGAGTGGGTAGGGCTCTGACCTGGTCTTCCCTGCACGAACAGACGGTCTATGAGGCGGTACACGTGAGACCGAATGGGTAGGGTCGGAGACCATAAACGTACCCCACCATCGGGTGAAGTAACGCTCTAAACGTCCCTGCTATCATCGGATAGGTAGGGGACCTGCTGCAGCGCCGGGTCCGCCAACGAGGCTGCACGACAGGTCATGTGGCAGGTATGACGGCCTATCTCGACCACTAGGGGAGTCAAAGGTCGCCTACATATGCCCCTACACGAGTAGCAAGTACGACGGCCCATCTCAACCTCTAGGGAGTCAAAGGTCGTCCCCTATGCTACGTGCAATAATGATGCATGTCACTACCCCATGCATCATCCACTATCTATCCCTGCTGTCATTTACATGATATGCAGTAGTCCAGATAACCGGTATGCACCAATACCTAAATCCTAGCGTAAGGTATAAGGTATGATGTCCGCAGATCCAATAAACACAGTAGCATGGAACAGTAAATAGTAATCCCTCAGCATATAGCAAGTGCCGAAATATAGCACAGGAATAAAACTAACAGGTATCCCTACTACTATCATATCTAACTATGCATAGTAAAGGTACCCGCCTCGATATGAAGAAGTCCAGGCGTCGAGAATCCTCCGTCCAGAAATAATATCCACGACGAATGGATCAAATCAATGCCCTCCATCAAAACAAATACAACTTATCTAATTATACAACCAATTAGCCAAATATATCATCTAATTTAATTAGGATCAATTCTAATTAATTAATCCTAATTAAACACTCATCTCCCTATACCCAAATCCAATCAAATCGCAAGCCATCATCTAAACCAAACACGAGCATCAACTGATCCAATACAGTGACATCGACAATTAAATCTAAAGTAACCACGCAATTACCACTCTCAGTATCATCCCCACGGCAGAACACAAAGCCGAAATAACCTACCTGAACTCACTGAACTCACAAATCAGGAACTCACAAACAAAATAATCGAAACTAAACACAACCTAATCAGCTTACGGCAGAATCCAGAAAGAATAACCAATTCAAATAGGAATAAACATATCGATCAAGAATAGCCCAGAAACAGCTTCCTAATAACCCAGAAGCAACTTCCCAATACACAGATTGATCACGAATAACCCCTAAGAAGCTTACGGCAGAACACTACACGGATTAAAAGCATAGCATGCTACAAATCAATGATCAGAAACTCAAGCACACAGAACAAACCCAACCAAAAAAACATAACATCACAGCAAGATTCAATTCCCTGATCACCCGTAGCCTACAACCAGATCAGAAATGAAATCTAGCATCCAGATCGAACAAGAAACCACCAAGAACCAATACTGAATCCAGAATCCCAACTCGAAAACTCAATCAGAGACTCAAGTAGATCACCAACAGCGTCATCCATACAAGCATAATCCGAATCCAAAACTTCATACCTGAATTGGAGCGAGCGATTTCTCTTTGCCCTAGATCCGACGAGACTAGCTCGGAGGAACCTAACCCTCAATCTCGACTACCAACGAAGCTAGCGTTCCCACGATTCCTCATACTTGGTCAGAGCCGGCCAATGCTCCGATCCGATCCGCGTGAGGGAGCTCGGCAGAGAAAAAGAGGAATCTCGAACAAGAACTTGTCGCCGACCTGACTGCCAGAGGCTCCATAGGGCCAGCCACCGAAGTCGTCGAAACCCAAACTCGTCTTCCTGCTCCACGTCTCCACCTCCGCCTCAACCTCAAACCCTAGCCCATGAACCGAAAAAGAGAAGAGGATGGAGGAGAGGGAGATCTTGATCGGCGCTCTCGGGAGGAGAAATAGATCGAGAGAGAGGGAAAGGAGAAGTACCGGCGAGGCGATTTGCTGCGCTAGGGCTCGCGAAGGAGAAAGGGTCGGCTCGGTTTTGGCTTGGGCTGCAGCAATATGGGTTTAGATTTTTATTAGTGGGTGGCTTTTTATAGAAAAGCCCTAAATTTCCCAGAATTTCAAACACTACCCTTAGGGTAAGGGTTTAACATTTAAGCCCCTCCAAGTTTCTGTATTTTAACATCTACTTTGTACTCGAGTAGTTTCTTTTACTTTAAAGCATGACTATTTATGTCTAGTAGATTGCTTGACCTTATTCCCTGTTGTTTTGTTATTTTAACATCGTCGTTGATACTTGTTCTTCATTGATCTTCGAGTATTCCAAATTCGTATCCGTACAGTCCTCTGTTGGTTTTCTGTTATGTAAAGTGTCATTTGTACACGAGCACTTAGAAGTCCATTAAACACAGACAGGTTTATTTGGCATTAGAAATACCCTACCTAGTAGTGTAGGTGCATAATCGTTGATTTTCGATTTCTGAATGGTTGTATTGATGCATCATATACTTGTTGGATATTGTTGCATTGTTGTTTCTTCGGTTGTTCATGCATCTTGTAGCATGCACCATATCTGCACGTTGCATACTAACGACTGTTGGGATTCCATATGGTTAAGCCGTCGTTAGTCATTTTGTTGCTCGATTCACTCAACCACTTGTTGTCGTGGTAGTTGTTAGAGTGCGAGCAACTGTCCTGTTATGTCACACATGTTGTAGTTGTAGGCAAACAGTGACACCCTCACCATTATTTTCGAGGGATACTATAGCTGTTGATAACTCCCCCTATGTATCGGGATTTGGAGTGTTGGCTCCCCAACATCCTGTCCACTCAACCACACCTTTCTGTGGTATTTGTTAGAGTGCGTACAATTGTCACAGCCCTACCCACTCGATCACGCAGATGAGATGTGTTGGCGACTTGACTGGCGTCAGGGGTGACACATGTCATTGCATCATATGCATACGTATTTCATTTATGCATTTTCTTGTGATTGTTGCATTTATATGAGCTATGGTTGTTGCACTTGATTAACATGCATGTATATATTGATTTTATTATTGTTGCGTTGTTTTATACCTGTTTAGTTGTTATTCGGTTTTATAACATGTTGTTCTATATATGTTATGCATGTTTAGGTGTTCCTATATTCCTTATGGACTGTACCTTGTTGGTTCTCTACCTATTATACCTTTTGTTATGTCATGCTTATTATCTACTCATATACCCGCTGAGTCCGCCCGGACTCACCACCCCTGCTTTCCCTTTTTGTTTCAGGTAGCAGGTAGATATTTTGCTTGGAGCCATGAGATGATCCAGCTGCCAGCCTCTCAGTCCCTCAGTCCCACCGTGTCGGTTTGGTTTGGTTTGATTTAGTGTCTGATTTATTTCCGCTGTTATTTTTATTTGTCAAGTATCGGTTTGGTTTTGTCGTTATTACTGGTATGTAGACTTTCTTTATGTTAATGATGGCTGAGCCATCCATTTATTTTGTTTCGATATAAACTGCATGGATGTGTCTTTTATTTATTATTGTGATGCCAGCCGCTTGTGGCTGAGTTATGTTGGTGGAGAGTGTATGTATATTTGTCCCATCTTGTCCGCCGTACAGGGGAGATGTTGCCCGATTTTCGAGTAAGGATGTGTCTCTGGGGTCGTGACAATATATTTTACAGATCAAGCACCTACAAATAATAATAAGTAAGAACAAAATCTCGATTTTGGACACCAAATATGCCCTGAGCCAATGCTAGAAAGATATCGACTCCTTGATGGCTCAGGTCAAATCCTTAGAGGTGGAGAGAAAGAAGAAAGACAAGATGGTCAAGCGCCTGAAGGTCGAGCTGGAGCAGGGGACCTAGAAATTAATGGGCATTCTCGGAAGCAGCCCTAGAGGTAGCTTGCACCGAGTTGGAGGTCTGCCAGTGGCAGTTCCACCTACCTCTTAGAGGTGGAACTGAAGGTGACCCAGGAAGAAGCCGAGTCCCACCGATCTGCGGCTGAGAGCCTGCTACAAGAGTTGGAGTGGTGCGGGAGGACTCTGAGGCGACGCTGGCTACGTTGGTACTATATCTTGTGTCTCGTCTATCAAAATAATATCATCTGCAAAGAACATGCATAATGGTACTATATCTTGAATGTGTCTAGTGAGTTCGTTCATAATTAGGGTAAAAAGATAAGGACTTAGAGCTGATCCTTGATGTAACTCTATCTTTATTGGAAATGCTTCAGTTAATCCACCTGATGTTTTCACTCTGGCCATTGCATCCTCATGCATATCCTTAATTAGTTCAATATATGTTATGCTCCATATACTTTCTCTTAGGACTCTATCATAAACTTTTTCTAAATCAATGAATACCATGTGTAGATCTTACTTTTGCTCTCGATACGTTTCAATTAATTGTCTAAGAAAATGGATAGCTTCTATTGTCAACCTTTCAGGCATAAACCCAAATTGATTTCGACCACCGTTGTCTCCTTTCTTAATCTTTTTTCTATTATTTTTTCCAAAGTTGCATGGTATGACCCATTAGTTTAATATCCCTATAGTTACATAATTTTGTACGTGTTCTTTATTCTTATATAAGGGATTATTCCTCAAAGGGCAAGCAAGAATAAGTATCAAGCAAAAAAAAAAGTAAAATAGATTTAAGATAAATTAACCTACATAGATAATAAATAACCATGCATTTAAGTACAATAATTATCGAGTATAAAGAAGAAGTACCCGCCTCGTAAACAAAGTGTGCGTATCGGAGAGAACTCCCCACGATCAAATGTACGAATCTAATCAAAGTCCTATATGACAAGGTACAACTTAGCTACATAAACAAATAACAACATTCCAGACGTTGGGATTAGGTTTAATTCCCCATTACTCACAATCATGTCAAACCCAACTACATTAGTGCTTTGCAACCCAATAAAAATAACCCCAACCCAGTACACCACTGCAACTACACCACAAAACCACCAAAACAGAGCTAGAGATCTATTCCTAAATCAAATTACCACTTACCCTTGTGATCTAATCAAGATTAACAAAAGTCCTAAACTTATCATTATCATGATCATCTTGAAACAAACCCACAAAGCATCAATTTCAGGATTCATCTCCAACTCCAAAAAAAAACTAAACTAACAAGAATAACAACCACATACAATTCTCACTTCAATCCAAACACTCAAATCACATACTGATGCAAATTGATACAATCTCAAATGCATGCCCCAAAAGCAACAATCAACATCTCATATCAGTAGCATTTCCCCAAACTAAGCTACTGTCTTAACTTAATTCAAAATGGTTTCAATCAAGATTCATTTTCCCAAACCGTGACTCATAAGAAACAATTAGGGGAAAAAAACCATAGTTCAACTCACCATGTTCAACAGAACAACCCACATCCCCTATCCAAACTGATTCAACATCAAATTGTTATCTAAACATAAATCCGATTCAAAACAAAGGAAACCTATTCCATGACAGTGATACAAACTGCACCCATTCATCAATTCTAATTCGAATCAACCTCCAAGATCAACCATTAAAAGAACCCGATCTTACCTTAATTGGCGCCGGCGAAGTCAACCCAACATAGATCCAATGAACTCAAGCAACAATTCATGGAAACAAGGTGAAGATCCCCTTCTCTAATGTGCCTTCCCCAACCATAGAAATCCAATCCGGTCAAACACTGGCGGAAATCGCAGCAAAAGAGGTAGGTCTGAGTTGGATCTTGTGATCGTGATGACAACCCAAAACAAGGAAAACATCATGCAACAACATCGCAAAGACACACCCTATCGGATGAGAGAAAAGGGAAGATCGTTGGAGGCTAGCTCGACAGTGAAGGCCGCTCATCGTCGGTGGGGAGAGGAGCGGCTCAGCTTCGCGTGTAGGAGAGGGCGATTGTGGGTTGGTTAGGGCGGAGAGGCAGAGGAAAAGATTCTGTGAGAAGAAGTTAAAATAGGGTTTTTAATTAATAAAGGCTAAATTATGAAAAGGCCCTCCAACTTTAGCTATTCTCAATCAAGTCCTTAAGTTTTAGTTTTTATACACTTTCACCCTCAAATTTTGGTATTTAACATCTAGAGTATTTACCTTCCATTGATTAAGCATTTTTTAAAAAAAATTAATATGATATTAAATAATTTTGTAAGCTATTCAATACTTTATTTCCCTAAGCACTTCCATACCTCTATTGAGGTGTCATCTGATCCCATGACTTTTTCATTTTGCATCCCTTTCAAGACTTGTTCTACTTCTAAAGTTTAAATTCTTCGATAAAAATTTAAAATTTTATACTGACTTGACCTACTTAAATTGTTTAAGTTAAGTTGGTCTTTTAAATCTTCATTAAAAAGTTAATAAAAATAAATCTTTCACCATTCTTTTATTTGCCATCATTCACTAATATCATATTGCATTCATGTTTCTGCCCTCCCCATGTGCTAACCATAATATCCAGGCTAGTAGTCTTCATGATTTACCTTCTCCGTGTTGACCCAGAGATAGGTTGGTGGGGGCGCTAGAGGCGAGCAAATCACTTTTTGCCACCTATTGCATTCATCTTTAATACATGTTATTTGACTAAGGTCTTTTTTTACCCTCTCTCCCTTAATTTAGTTATTCTATAAATATCTTTTTTTCCCCTTCTTTTGTATTCAAGTTTTGATATAATTGTTCAAAAGTTTCATTTTTTACTTCATTCACTGCTTTCTTTGCCTCTTTTTTTGTTATTGTATTTTTTTTTAAAAAAAATTCTCGTTCTTACAAATATATAATTCCTTATAGGCTATTCGTTTTTTCCTTCACTTTCTCTTGTACTTCATTCCACTACCAAAATTCCTTACATGGTGGAAAGAGCATTAGTGATGAACAGTCAACCTTTAGGGTTTCGATGTTTGTCAATATACTAAGGTTAGTCGAAGTGATCGTGGGTTAAGCCAAACAGGATCTGATGTTTGGTAGGATAAACCCACGTTTGATCAAGTTTGACAGAGTTAGTCAAACATGACCTGATGTTTGACAGAACTATACGTGACAATATACTTAGGGTTAGTCAAAGTGATCAAGGGTTTAACTAAACACGATCTTATGTTTGGTAGGGTAAACCCAGGTTTGATCAGGCTGACAAAGGGATAGGCAAACAAGATCTGATGTCGGACATCTCGAGATTCGGGTTCTTATTTGACTAAGGTCTTTTTTTACCCTCTCTCCCTTAATTTAGCTATTCTATAAATGTCTTTTTTCCCCTTCTTTTGTATTCAAGTTTTGATATAATTGTTCAAAAGTTTCATTTTTTACTTCATTCACTGCTTTCTTTGTCTCTTTTTTTGTTATTGTATTTTTAAAAAAAAATTTCTCGTTCTTACAAATATATAATTCCTTATAGGCTATTCGTTTTTTCCTTCACTTTCTCTTGTACTTCATTCCACTACCAAGATTCCTTACATGGTGGAAAGAGCATTAGTGATGAACAGTCAACCTTTAGGGTTTCGATGTTTGTCAATATACTAAGGTTAGTCGAAGTGATCGTGGGTTAAGCCAAACAGGATCTGATGTTTGGTAGGATAAACCCACGTTTGATCGAGTTTGACAGAGTTAGTCAAACATGACCTGATGTTTGACAGAACTATACGTGACAATATACTTAGGGTTAGTCAAAGTGATCAAGGGTTTAACCAAACACGATCTTATGTTTGGTAGGGTAAACCCAGGTTTGATCAGGCTGACAAAGGGATAGGCAAACAAGATCTGATGTCGGACATCTCGAGATTCGGGTTCTCAAAGGCTAAGCGAAAGTCCAACCGGAGGTCCCGGTTGGCAAAGGTAACTTCTCTAAGGTGGAGTAGATGAGGACGCGTTCCCCGGGAAAAGGAATATTAGGCATCGGTTCGACCTAGGGTTTCAGGTGAAATCTAAAGTCAGAATCAATCAATTAAGGCTAGGATTATTTGTATGTTTGTCTTGTGTTTGTTGTCTTACAGGTACCTGGAGTTGGAGGCAAGATAGGAGAGCAAACACAGGAAAAATACGACCTGGGAAAAGGCTTCCTGGGCGCCTGCCTTGAATTAGGCACCCAGAAAAAGCTTTCCCGGGAGCCTGGGAGCTTCCCAGACACCTGGGAAGGCTAGACTCTATCCATGCTGCGATTTCGGTGTTGCAATGAAGTTTTGATCGTGACGTGGCAAGCGCCCAAGAGCTATGAGGCGCCCGTGAACTCAGTATATAAAGGGGTTCGACCCCTCACTTCAAGACAACATTTTCTACATCCGCTAAAGCAATATATGCGAAGCAAAAGTGCTCAAGGTGAAGCTTTACGATCAACGAGGCTCCTAGATGAAGTGCGCTGCACTTCGGACTTCCGGATTGGCCGAATCTTCACTTTTTCGTTGGTTTGCTTTTTCGTTTACAAGTTGTATTTAATTTTATTTTTTGTACTTGTAATTCAAACTGTAAGACGGGTATTCTCCGCCTCCGAAAATTTCGGAAAGGAGATCATTAGTGGGCTCACGCCGAGTACATAGGCCTTGGACGTACTAACCCTGGGGGGTCGGGAACCAAGTAAATAAATCCCGCGTATACTGTTGTCTTTGTTTTTCTTTATTATTATTTCCGTTGTGTACTAACTCTGATAGAAATACAAACGACGAAGTTTTTCGAAGAAAATTACAAGTGGATATTCACGCCCCCCTCCTCTATCAACCGACACCAATCCTACAAGTGGTATCAGAGCAGGTAGCTCTTCACCGGACTAACAGCCAAAGGATCAACAACGCTAGGAATTGAGGGGGAGCAAGGGTGAATACAGGTAAAAATTTTATTATGTCAATTTTCAAATTCCATATTATTTGTTTTAAGTGCAGGGAGTGGGGACAATATAAAAACCAGTGTCCTACTCGTAAGATTCACACTTCACCACCGGCGACAACGGAGGTACCAACGCCAGGAGTCTAGAGGGACAAGAGTCACATCCAGTGTTTCAAGTGCCAAAAGCTGGGACATTACAAGAATCAGTGCCCAGACTGGAAAATGGTCCGATCCACAATGCCGGAAAATGCGACTAAGGTAATGAAGATACGGAAAATTAATTTTTACAAAGCTGTTTTTCAAAGTCCAGCAAAATTAGATAATTCGTCTGTTAAGTTAGATAATTCTTATGATCTTCCTATTAAGATAGATTATTTACATAATAAATTAAATTTATTGCATGACAAATTATCAAACATTGATAATATTAAATATCAAATATTAATTGCTTAATCTTTAATTAATAATATTCCTGATGATAATGAAATCTTAATTAATAATATTTCTATTAATTATGATAATTCTAAGGATAATGATATTATTGATAATTCTAATCTTTCAGAAGATAATATTGATAATATTTCTCAACGCATTTCTGAAGACAATATTGATGATGTTGATAATATTGATAATAATACTTAACCTATTTCTAAAGATAATGGTGAGGATAATGAATAGAATGTTTGATAATTTGTACAACCCTTAATTAGTAATTCTACCGATTTTGAATATAATGCTACAATCTTAATTAATAATCTTGAAAATTATTCTACCTATTATAAAGATAATGATACAATTTTAGTTAATAATTATGAATATAACTCTGAAGATAAAGATGAAGATGAATTTATTAGAATTAAAGCTATATTTAATAAGTTAATAAGGCTTACAAGAATTCAAACAAAGTAGAAGTCTTAAACAAACTTAAATACAAATGAAATAATAGATGAATTAGAGATTTTTGAATTAATGGAAATAATGCAACTAGACCCAAAGTTGTTAACAATTTAAACCTTAATTAATTCTTAATAATTTAAACTCTAATTAATTCTTAATAATTTAAACTTTAATTATTTCTTAGTAATTTAAACTTTAATTAATTCTTAATAATTTAAACTCTAATTAATTCTTAATAATTTAAACTTTATTTAATTGTTAAGAATTTAAACCTTAATTCATTCTTAATAATTTAAATTTTAATTAATTCTTAATAGTTTAAATCTTAATTAATCCTTAATAACTTAAATCTTAAATTCTAAATAACTTAAATCTTAATTAATCCTTAATAACTTAAATCTTAATTAATCCTTAATAACTTAAATCCTAATTAACTCTTTACAACTTAAATTCTAATTAATCCTTAATAACGTAAATCTTAATTCTTAACAACTTAAAATCTTAATTAATTCTTAAATCTTAACAATTCAACTTTAATAGCCAATTCAATCCTTAATTCAACAAAATCCACGAACTAAATTCCAATTAATTACCTTTAGTTATGAAACTAAATAAAATCTTACCTATCTGAAACATTTTGCTTAATAATAATAAATATGTCAAAGTGGGTTGACATATTCGTAGGTTCACACGCTCTATATCAAATCAAGAATTTAGTACATTATTAGAAACCTAAAAAAATGATTTGACCTAATTGACTCATGCATAAATCTCATGCTCATGCATCTGCTTATCTTTTCTTATATATTTGTCATGTCATCCATGTGTACTTTTCTGCATAATTTAGAATGGATAGATAGGTAAAAGATTGGTTGATATTTGCCTAACCTAGCATCAGGATGGGGTGAGATAATAGTACGTTAGGGAAGTTTGGTGTAGGAAGACAGGAAGGGTAAGGAGTACCCGACTTGATCGACCTAGCTAAGTGAAAATAGCCGAAGCTACCTCGCCACATCCTAGACTAGTTAGACCAAAGTTTTTCAAAGAGTAAATTAAAAGTATTCTTTCTTTATAAAGGCTTTGTCTAAGTAAAAGGGTTGATGATCCAATAAGGCTATGGTTAAAGAAGGCCTCTGTGCCTCACCAAGACCTGGAAGTCGATTGATGGGGTTGAATACCCCGTGGCAGACACGGGGGCTGAAGAAGCTGTGTGGTAAAATCCGCCGAGCAGGAACAACTCCCTTGTTGCGATATCAGAGACCCTACTGGGGAAGGGGACCCGGAAACCAACACGAGTAGTTATCACCCCGGAGCTAGCTTCAGGAAGACACACCCCCGAGCTCAACTCGGGATAAGACCCCGAGAGCACCTCAGAGAGACGAATGCCCGGGACCCCTGAGCCGAAGGACCTCGGGATCACTGTTGATGCAGTCTGACCCTGATTGTTTTGGTGTTGACATCGATTTTAATTTAGGTTGATTATGATGATTATGATGATTATGATTAAATCCTGGTCGGGGATCAGGCATGGTATGGGAAATCCTAGCTTGGAGGGCTAGGTGTTGGAAAATCCTAACTTGGAGGGTTAGGTGTTGAAAAATCCTAGCTTGGAGGGTTAGGTGTGTGAAAAGTCCTAATTCGGAAGAGGTAGGTGAAAAGTCCTATCTTGGAGGGCTAGGTGAAAAGTCCTAACTTGGAGGGTTAGGTGCAAATTTCCATCTTGGAGAATTAGGTGAAAAAGTCCTGGCTTGGAGGGTCAGGTCCTAGCTTGGAGGGCTAGGTTTGGAAAAGTCCTAATCCGGAAGAGTTGGGTGAAAAGTCCTAGCTTGGAGGGCTAGGTGAAAAGTCCTAACTTGGAGGGCTAGGTGCAAATTCCTAACTTGGAGGGTTAGGTGAAAAATCCTTAGCTTGGAGGGCTAAGGTGGATGAAACCCTAGCTTGGAGGGCTAGGTTGGAGCCCCTGGATTGGTCTGGTGATCAATCAGGGAGTTGGCATGGTGCTCCTTCGTGGATCAGTCTGGTGACCGATCCAGCGACGACTGATCGGTCTGGTGACCGATCAGGGAGTACGCGTTTCACCCATTGCTTTGCTCCTGATCGGTCTGGTGACCGATCAGGGAGCAAACAGTGAGGTTGAGTTCCCTTGCTGAACTGCTCCTGATCGGTCTGGTGACCGATCAGGATCACTGTGCAGATCATTCTGGAGAACGATCTAGCATCGCAGGTTCCTCACTATGATCGATCAGGACGGAGCCTGATCGGTCTGGTCACTACCTGATCGGTCTGGTGACCGATCAGGAGGTTTCCTAATCGGTCCTGTGATCGATCAGGGGGTCTAGACTGCGAAACTCAGAAATCGTCCGATAAAGGGGTGGATCGGTCAGGTGATCGACCCACAACCTGGGATCAGTCTGGTGATCGATCCAGGAGAGTCCCAAAGAAGTCGCGATTTCTAATCGAGCGTTGGGGACCGATCAGGACGGAGCCTGATCGGTCTGGACCCAGCCTGATCGGTCTGGTGACCGATCAGGAGGCTCTCTGATCGGTTCGGTGACCGATCACTTTAATTCAAAATGCACTGTCAGACACTCTGATCGCGTCTAAACGTATCCGATTCTCTGCGCTTAACATCTGATATATGATTTGTTGTTTGATATGCTGCTCTAACACTCTGATTAAGCTGCAGGTGATAGGGGAGGATTCAAACACTCAAGGAGAAGTCAATGGAGACTTTCATTGGAGCAGGTTTGTCCGTTTTCCATCTCAGGTTGCAATGGCCGGAGCTGCAGATTGGAGCTACTGACTGGAGCTTAGCTGAGGGGAGGTCAGGAAGTCCAGGAAGGGCTCAGTGGTAGCTGGCATTGGCAGGGAAGCAACTGGAGGCTGCAGGAGATGCTGTCACCTGGTGCTGAGTGGAGAAACAAAAGGGTGGAAGAAGGGTTCGTTGAAGCAGAGGTTGAGTTCTAGTTTTTGCGAACAATGTTCTTGCTGCGCCTGTGTGTTCTCCACATCTAGCTTGCGCGTTCTGAAGTTTTCATCGCCTTGAGCAAGCTACTGCAATCGAGAAGCAATCATCCATTACTTGAGCGCTTGAAGGAGAGAACAAGAGGCTTGGAGTCCGACAGCGGGAAGACACGAGGAAGGGTTTCTTGCGTGAGATCGCCGCTGGGTGGAGCTCAGGAAAGCTTGCTGTGTTCTTGTCTTTGCTAAGTGCTTGAGTAAGATCCTTCTTGTTGTTTCTTTGTGCTTAAACTTAAATCTGTGATTGAAACGCTGTGGAGAGGTTTCTCCACCGAGAAGGAGGTTGTCTTCTATCCGGTGTTAACCGGGGCTTGATCTGTCGACGATCAAGGGATCGCCCACCTTAAGGGCACGCCAAGGAGTAGGGGCAAGTTATCCCCGAACCTTGTAAACCCTCCTTGTTAGCGATCTTGCTAGTGTGTCTGCTTTGCTTTCGTTTTCTGTTTTCTGCTTACTCTGTGATTATTTCTTCCGCTGTGCTACTGATAAGTTTGAGTGCAGAAATTCGATTTGTGCCAAAGGTCAAAGTGATTGGCTATATTCACCCCCCCTCTCTAGCCATCCGGGTTCCAACAAGTGGTATCAGAGCTAGGGGCTCTGTTCACGGCTTAACATCCGAGAGTTATCAACAAGATGGCGTTGAGAGAAGGATTTTCCACCACCCGACCTCCTTTCTTTGATGGCGCTGATTTTCAATATTGGAGATCAAAGATGGAGTATTACTTGAAGATGGACATCAATACTTGGTTCGCGGTGAAGGAGGGATTCACCCCTCCTAAGGATGATGAAGGCAAAGAACTCGAATCATGGCGGTGGACTGCCGAACAAACTCGGAAGAGTGAAGCCGACGCGAAGGCGGTTGTCACTCTACAATGCGGCATGAACAAAGACCAACTCATCAAGGTTGGTCCTTTCACAAGTGCAAAGGACTTGTGGAACAAACTCATTGAGCTTCACGAGGGCACCCGAGACTCAAGAATCGCAAAGAGGGATTTGTTCCTCAACCAACTCCAAAATCTCTCCATGAAGGAGAATGAATCGGTAAGTGAGCTTCATAGCCGGTTCAAGGAAGTCCTCAATGGGCTTCATTCGATTGATGAAAAGGTCGAGAATCGCGACCTTGTGAGGTATGTCTTGAAAGCCTTTCCAAGGAATGCTTTGTGGTCATCCATGGTGGATGCCTACAAAGTTTCCAAGGATCTATCCATTGTAAAGTTAGATGATTTATTTTGTGAGATGGAATTGCATGAAATGGCTAACAAAGGCCCCAAGGAGAAGGGGATTGCTTTAGTTGCAGGGGACCGGTCAAACAAGAAGAAGAAGGAGAAGGAGGTCTCTTCATCTTCATCCTCTTCCGAATCCGAGTCCGATTCCGAGGAAGATGGCAGCGGCTCTTCTTCCTCCGAGATGGCGAACTTTGTGAGAAGAATGATGAGAAGGGGTCGACGCTTCAAGAGTAGAGGTAACTCTAGTGAAGCTAAACTTGATAAGACTAATGCATCTTGCTTTGAGTGTGGTAGGAAAGGGCATTTCAAGAATGAATGTCCAAAACTAAAGAAGAAGGAGGAGAAATCCAAAAAGAAAGAAGAAAAATTCAAGAAGAAGAAGAAGGCCTTGAAGGCCACTTGGGATGAGTCATCCTCTAGCTCATCCGATGAAGAGAAGGAGGAGAAGAGCACAAGGCATGTGGCACTCATGGCATTGGGAGATCAAGAGAGCAGTGATGAATCTACCAACTCATCAAACGCGGCTTCATCATCTTCGGATGATGAAGAGGTAACTTCTCCCGAACTTGAAAAGTGTTATAGAGCAATTGCATGTTTAACTAGTATGCTTAAGAAGTCAAAAAATAAGGTTAAAGCTTTGCAATTAGAAATTGATCAATTGAGATTATCTAGAGATGATAACATTGATGACTTGCATGTTGAATTGTTAGAAGATGAGATTAAATCATTGAAACTTGAAGTTGAAAACTTGAAATCCTCTAGGGTTGAGGAAGTAGATGACTTGCATGATGAGTTACTAGTAGAGGAAAACCAATCATTGAAGAGTGAAGTTGAGAGACTCAAGAATATTCTTGAGAAGTTCTCAACTAGCTCTAAAACCCTAGATATGATCTTGAATGCCCAAAGGGCGGTCTACAATAGGGCCGGTATTGGTTATCGACCCAAAGAACCCTCATTCGTGTCCTTGATGTCTAGGACTGATATGAGACAATCTAGGACACCCAAGGTTCAAAAGAAAGTTGTCAAGGCATGGGTGCCTAAGTCTTGTTTAGTTGATGCTTTAGGTCCCAAGGTTTGGGTACCTAAAACTTCTATTTTTCGAATTGTGTAGGTTATGATTGAGGGGGAGCATCTATCAACTTGGTTCGTTGATAGTGGATGCTCCAAACACATGACCGGGGATAGATCATTGTTTACCACACTTCACAAGAAAAGTAGAGGTAATGTTTCATTTGGTAACAATGGTAGTCTTAAGGTCATAGGAATAGGAGACATTCAAATATCCGAATGTCTTAGAATTTCAAATGTCCTTCTAGTCAAGGGGATGAAATTTAATCTCCTAAGTGTCAGTCAATTGTGTGACACGGGTTACACAATTGATTTTCAACCAAGTCAATGTCTAGTTAGACAACATGACACTTGGACACGGTACTAGTAGGAACAAGAGTAGACAATATTATCAAGTTTCATTTAAAAGTGCTACTAATGTTTCTGCTAAGTGTTTCATGTCAAAGAAGAAGAGTCCACCCTTTGGCACCGGAGGCTAGCACATGTGAACATGAAGAACATCCGGAAGTTGGCCAACAAGGGATTGGTTCGTGGCTTACCAAGCATCAAGTATGAGAAAGATAAACTTTGTGATGCATGTCAAATGGGTAAGCAAACAAAATCTGCACATAAAGGTAAAAGCGCTGTAAGTACTTCTACTGCATTAGATTTACTTCACATGGATCTATTTGATTGTAGTACTATCATATCATTGAATGGAAGTAGATATTGCTTTGTGATCATTGATGATTTCACTAGATATACATGGACTTACTTTTTAAAATATAAGGACCAAACCTTAGATGTTTTTATTTCTTTTTGTAGAAGGGTAGAAAATGAGAAATCATTAACTATTAAGACAATAAGAAGTGATCATGGAGGTGAATTTCAAAATCAAAGGTTTTTAGAATTTTGTCAAGATAGGGGTTATAGACATGAGTTCTCTACTCCTAGAACACCACAACAAAATGGTGTTGTAGAGAGGAAGAACCGTGTCTTCAAGAGGCAGCACGAAGCATGCTTAATGAGTACTCACTCCCGAGTTACTTATGGCTGAAGCTGTAAATACAGCTTGCTATGTGCAAAACCGGGTCCTCATTCATAGGTTTTTAGGAAAGACTCCCCATGAACTTTGGTTTGGAAACCACCTACGGTTAAACACCTTCGGGTGTTTGGTTGTAAGGTGTTCATTCTAAACACCAAGGGATCATCTTGGAAAGTTCACGGCAAAGGCTGATGAAGGGATACTAGTCGGGTACTCCCTGGTTAGTAAAGCCTATCGAGTCTACAACAAGAAGTCTAGAATAGTTGAAGAATCTTCTGATGTTGTCTTTGAAGAAATTCCAAAAGTCAATGGTCAACCATAAGATGAAGTCCAATTCGAACTTAGGAGACTAAGTTTGAATGAAAGTCCAAATGTTGTTGATGGTGATGAATCGATGACGGTGAGCCTAGACAATCCATAGATCAGCCGGATCCTGAGGCTGAACTTGTGTCTAGTGACCCTTCAGAAGCACCACCAACACCAAGGCAAACTAGATTAGCCTCTAGTCATCCCCAAGACAAATTGTTGGAGACATCCATCATGGGGTTAGAACTAGATCATTCTTCCGGAATGAGGCTAATGAAGTTGCCCTAATTTCGAAATTGAACCTAGAAAATTGATGAAGCATTAAATGATCCCGATTGGATTATTGCAATGCAGATGAACTAGGTCAATTTCGAAAGGAAGTCAAGTTTTGGGACTT
>JAGFNQ010009884.1:0-33427 GCA_024364735.1 Boesenbergia rotunda | reverse complement strand
GTCGGTAACCTTTAATTACCAACCTGGCCTTATACTTGTCAATTGTGCCATCTGATCTTATCTTCTTCTTGAAAATCCACTTGCAACCTAATGGTTTACTTCCCGGAGGAAGGTCCACAAGTTCCCACGTGTGATTTTGCAAGATAGATTCTATCTCAGATGCAATTGCCTCTTTCCAGTGAGGTCCCTCAGAGGAGTTCACAGCTTCTGAGTAGCTTTGGGGTTCACCTTCCAGTATGAAAGTGATAAAATCTGATCCATAAGATTTTTCCACCCGAGCTCTCTTACTCCGTCGAGGTGCATTCTCAACTGGTTCATCTTCCTCTTCTTCTTCCTCTGATATTTCCTTTACCCTTTTTGAGGAGCTAGCATCCTCTCGGGTCTTATATGGAAATACATGCTCGAAGAATGAGGCATTTCTCGATTCTATTATCGAGTTCTTGTGTATATCCGGTAATTGTGATTCATAAACGCAAAACCGATATGCACTGCTGTTATGTGCATATCCAATAAATATGCAATCAACAGTTTTTTGGTCCTATCTTAACCCTTTTTGGATCAGGCACCAAAACTTTGGCAAGACACCCCCACACTCGCAAGTATTTGTAGGATGATTGTCTTCCATTCCATAACTCATAAGGACTCTTATGTATTTTCTTCCGAGGGACCTTATTTAAAAAGGTAATTAGCTGTTAACACAGCTTCCCCCCACATCGAGTCTGGCAGTCCAGAGCTCAATAGAAGAGCATTCATCATCTCCTTAAGAGTTTCTATTCTTTCGCTCAGCAATCCCATTCTGCTGAGGGGTATAAGGAGCTGTTGTCTCGTGTCTGATCCCATGTTCAGCACACAACTCAGCGAATGGTGATACATATTCACCACCTCGGTCACTTCGAACCACCTTAATTTTTCTTATTAAGTTGGTTTTTCAACCTCATTCTTAATAGAGAATGAATTTCTCTATAGCTTCATCCTTGCTTTTGAGAAGATACACATAACAATATTTTGTGTTATCATCTACAAAGGTGATGAAGTACTTATTCCCACCACGCGTCGGTGTGCCTTTAAGGTCACATACGTCGGTGTGAATTAGGCCGAGAGGTTCAGTGCTTCTTTCAACTTGTTGAAAGGATGACCTAGTCAACTTCGCTTCAACACAAGTCTCACACTTGTGTGTCGGGTCAAGGTGGAATGTCGGTATGCTTTGCATGTTCATTAATCTACGAATCACATCGTAATTCACATGTCCTAGTCTACCATGCCATAAACACGAAGACTCAAGCATATAAGTGGAAGAGCTTTCAGTTTTATTTATCTTAGGCTTAATGGCCATTACACTGAGCTTAAACAACCCATCAGATACATAGTCCTTTCCTACAAACATTCCCTTCTTCGACAGAACAACTCTGTCGGACTCAAACACAATGCGAAAGCCATGCTTGCTTAAGAGTGATCCGGATACTAGATTCTTTCGAATCTCCGGAACATACAGTACATTGGTTAGAGTCAGGTCCTTGCCCGAGGTCATCTTCAGCACCACCTTCCCTTGGCCCACGATGTCTGAGGTTGCCGAGTTTCCCATGAACAGCTTCTCTCCACTAATTTCTTTAAAATTGTGGAGCAGCTCCTTATTACAGCATACATGTCTGGTGGCTCCAGTATCAATCCACCATTGTCGCGGGTTTGAACCCACCAGGTTCAACTCGGAGACCACAGCGCAGAGGTCTTCCATTTCTGGTCCCTCGTTCAGGTTGGCCTCCTGCTTCTTCTTCGGTTTCTTACATTCCGAAGATTTGTGACCCACTTTGCCACAGTTGTAGCACTTCCCAGAGAACTTCTTGGCGATGCCTCCTTTGGGTGCCAGCTTAGAAGATTTAGAATTCTTCCGTTTCGAGCTTTGTCCGTGCTCGACCACGTTGACTTTCACAGTAGCCTGAGAGAATAGTTTTCTCTCCGAACCCTTGTTGTCTTCTTCGATGCGAAGTCTCACAACAAGTTCCTCCACGTTCATCTCTTTCCGTTTGTGCTTCAGGTAGTTCTTGAAATCCTTCCAGCCGGGGGGCAGCTTCTCAATGATGGCTGCTACTTGGAAGGTTTCACTCAGAACCATACCTTCTGAGTGGATCTCATGTAGGATCACCTGAAGCTCTTGGACTTGGCTGATCACAGTCTTAGTGTCAACCATCTTGTAGTCCAAGAATCGGCCCACGATGAACTTTTTGGCCCCAGCATCCTCCGACTTATATTTCTTGTCCAGGGACTCCCATAGCTCCTTAGCCGTTCTCTTCGTGCTGTACACAACATACAGCGAGTCGGCCAGACAGTTGAGGATGTAGTTTCGGCATAGGTACTCAGAATGAGTCCAAGCCTCTACCACAACAGCCTCAGCTTGCTCAGGAGGGTCCTCGGTCAAGAACCGAGCCAAATTGAGCGTGGTCAGGTAGAAGAGCATCTTTTGCTGCCACCTCTTGAAGTTCAACCCAGTGAACTTCTCTGGCTTTTCCCCATGGTTGATCGGGGCATTCCCGATCGGGGCGGAGGGGGCCTGGTGATGAGTCTGTTTCACCTCAACACGTTCCGTGGCCATCTCAACAGAATCGAATCTGTTTCAAGACTGTTGGAGGATTTTTTCGAGATTTTATACTAAATCGAAATTACAAAAACAATTTCAACTTATCTCTGTTGAGTGGCCGAGTTGAAAACCGAAGCTGCCAAGTGAGATCCGAGTGGCCGAGTGAGGTCCGAGTGGAATCTCCCGACCCGAGCAGGTTTTCCCAAGTGGCCGAGTGAGATCCGAGTGAAATCTCCCGAGCGGCCGAGTGAGCTCCCGAATGAAGTTTCCCGAGCGGCCGAGTGAGCTCCCGAATGAAGTTTCCCGAGCGGCCGAGTGAGCTCCCGAGTGAAGTTTCCTTAGCGGCCGAGTGAGCTCCCGAATGACGTTTCCCGAGCGGCCGAGTGAGCTCCCGAGTGACGTTTCCCGAGCGGCCGAGTGAGCTCCCGAGTGGCCGAGTGAGCTCCCGAATGACCGAGAGAGGTTTCCGAGTGGAGTTTCCCGACCGGGATCTCCCGAACAGCAGTAGGACGTCTCCCGACCGGGGAGTTGCTGAGGCCTACGCAGCGCAGTTTCCTTGAAACATATTCGTCCTCCTCCGGCGGTGCTTCGAGGCTCAGATGGACTTCCGTATCGCAGGATACAACAGCAGACCACGGGCACAACGGAGCACTCGTTGCTCGTGGCGAACTGAGGAGGTACCCGACTGCTATCAGCGGGGGCGGGAGCGAGGTGGAGTGGAGAAGAATTTCGCACTGCGTCTCTACCTGTGCTCTCGGTCACGGCCTTCTTTTATAGGCTCAGATCTCGCAGTATTAAATGACTAATTAATCGTCATTTAATGGCATTTACCCGACCAGATCCAAACGTCTGGGGGTTACTGATCTCGCATTAAACAAAATTAATGCATCAGTTACATTCGAGCAAAAATCAAATTGGCAAAACTTTGGTTCATCTGCTTGGACAAATTTTGCCCCGACCGGTCCGACATTCGACGTGCGCGGGTCGTGCATGCACACGAGTTCACTTGGTTCAGTACAAATCCGGGCCCTGGATTTGCACCCCCCCTGCGCACCCACGCGTGAGAGAGAGCCTCTCCCCTAGCATTTGTTCACAACTATCATTCTTGTGATACAATATAAACCAAATATTTTGCCTTAAACTCCCAATGTGGGACTAAAGCCCCCCCTCAAGGGGGCTCTTTTATTCTCCTCCTCACTTTCTACTCAAGAGAAGTAACAATGTGGGACTAAAAGTCCCTCTACCTCTTTTCCATTCACACCATATATCCTAAGATATATAACACTTACCGTTGCACCATAGCCCCGAGGGCTATGTGATAAAAGTATCTTATCAAAAGTGTTCACATTTTCTTCCATTTTTTTTTTCAACTCCAAAAAAATTTTCCACTGCCGACGTAGAGTAACATCACCATCCAAGATATTGTTTATTTTTATTCTTTGTAAGATATCAATTTGTTTTTTTAGCTAAAAGAAAAAAGAGAAAAAACTACGTGACGTTTGGTTTATATTTTTCAATCTGTTTATTTTCATTTTTTTATAAAAAATATGATTTTTTGAAAAATATGTTTGGTTTGTATTTTTTAATTTTATTTTCTAGAAAAAAACATAACGTTTTCTGAAAAACTGGAGAATGAAAAAAAATTATTTTTTAAAAAATAAAAAAATACAATTTTTTGAAAAATAAGAATGAAAAATAAAACAAATCAAACGCCTACTCTTCTATTCTTCTCTCACTTCGTTAATTGGGAAAAAGAAAACAAACAAAAACAAAATTTCCAATCACATCTTCATTTATTGTCTCCATGTTTTTTTGTTGTTTGGCATTTCTCGAAATGCGCTCTTCTTCCATTCAAAGCGCCGACACATGAAAACACAAAAGAACTTTGAGCAGTAGTTGAAAATTATTGCTTTCAATCGAACTAAATTATTTTTTGTTATTTTTTATTATTACGATGCTAAATAGTGAGAATTTGATAGACAAAAAAATAATTAAAAAAAATAAAAATTTTAATTTAATATTCTTTTCTAATTATAACATTTTTGAATTTATTTTCTTATTAAATTATATCATTTTCTATTTATTTTCATATTAAATTACATTCTTTCTTATTTATTTTTATATTAAATTAATTTTTTAACTTATAAAAATATATAAATCTATTATAATTTTTTTTTATAATTTTAAATATGATTATTAAAAATATTTAATCCCAATTATATTCTTTCTTATTTATTACATACTAAATTATATTTTTTTTTCATATTTATTTATTTTATTAAATTATTTTTTATTTATTTATAAAAATATATTTTGGATGGCCAAATTCTAACCATCCAACTTTACTGTTTTTATTAAACCTTTCGAATAGTAATTGAAATGTTAAAGTTCACGGGGCCCATATGAGATTTATCAATGAACGAGTCTTATTCCATTGTTGACCAAGTTGACGAAGGAAGATAGAAAGAAGACCTCCTCTCAGCAATGCCACAAGGTTGGAGAATGAAAAAAAAAAGAGGAAGAATATTAGGATGAAAGCTAGGGTTATCCTGGCTAATCACTAGGATGCTAAGTAAGATCTTTGACAGAGGAAGTTGAAGAAGAAGTGTATACAGAGATGGAGCCACATGAGGACTATCCTGGAATGTAGCGTAGCCCTCACGTGGTCCAAATAAAAAAGTTCAACCTTACGGAAGCAATTTGAAAGGAGCCGACGGTCAAATGAGGGGCATGCGGCAGAGGGAGAAGAAGCCCTCAACTTATTAGTATTTATATAATGAAAAATGATAGAAAATGAAAAATTTCAACGTGAAATTCAACGTGAATGATATGATATTTTAATTACAGCTATCCTCGACGGATTTACCATGCCCCCCAGGGTATAGTTTGGTTCGGACTGGCGGCGTCCAAACGACAATCGGGCGTGTACATGAAAAATATCACGTCATTCACGTTGAATTTTATGTAAAACATTACAAAAATATTATCGAATAGCGACGGACTATTTTTATTGTCCGTCGCTATTAGCGACGGATAGATAGTATCCGTCGCTAGATTTGCGCCTCAGGTCAAACCCCTAACTATAGCGATAGACTTGGTCAAAGCCGTCGCTATTGCGACGGTATTAACTTGTCTGTCGCCGGACAAATTACTTCCGTCGCAATATTAGGTTAAAAATGCGACAGGTCCCCCCCTGCGGCCACGCGATTCGGTCAAACCCCTAGCTCTCCCCTCTCCGACGCTTCTCGGCTTCTCCTCTGGCGAACCCTCCTCCGATCCCAGGTACGCGCGCTAAGTTACATTTGCCGGTTTTTCTTCGTTGTTTTGTGCTTTTGCGGCGGCGTGGTGTTCTCTTGGCAGGCGGGCGCGATCGCGGCTTGTCATGGCCTCCCCGGCCGCTCGCCGCCTGCTGCGGCAGCAGATGTCGCCGGCCTCAGCTTCCGACGGCCCCAGCTGCCGCCGGGCGGTGCAGGCAGCTTCCGGCAGCCCCAGCAAATAATTAATTAATTATTTATTTATTTAATTAATCTGTTATTTAATTAATCAAAAGATGTGTTTGATTAATTTAGTTATTAATTCTTTGTTAATTGATTAATTGAGTAATTATTGATCAATCGTTTGATTAATTGTTAGATTAATTGTTCGATTAATTAGATTAATTATTTGATTAATTGTTTGATTAGTTAGATAAATGGATTGAGTGATTAATTAGATTAATTGATTGATTAAATTATCTTGTTTGATTAATTAGATTAATTTCTTAGTATAGTATCAATATCAAATTTAATTATGGACCATAATATGTGTGGTTTGATTAATTAGAATAATTTTATTTAATTATTAGGCTAATATATCTTATTTGATTAATTAGAATAAATTTGGTTAATTAGAGTAAATTGTGTTTAATAATTCAGATACAATGTATCTGAACAAGGCATGAATGTATAATAGGTTAGATAATGGATTTATCCGTGACAAATTTTTTGCTGGAGTGGAAGAATTTATGAACTTTGCAAAGTGTCATCCTGAGTATTTGAATGACAAGGAGTTGAAGTGTCCATGTAATCAACGCAAATGTAGAAATACAACTTTCCGTGATGAAGATACAGTGAAAACTCATATTTGAAGGTATGAGTTTGTTCCAAATTATTACAACCGGTATTGTCATTGAGAGCCGTATGTATTTGAATTTAGTGGACCTTCTGTTGCTTCATTATTGAACTCAATTGGACCAGAGACATCATATGACCCTGCTGATGCAATGCAATCAATGGTTTATGATGCAATGAATGCTTTTGATCAATCAAATGTAGAACAAGTACCTACTTCTGATGTTCAGAAAATGTATGACATGTTAAAGGCTAGTGAAAGAGAATTATGGGAAGGTTTCCTTCTGGTCGTTCTCAATTATCTGCTACTGCAAGATTATTGAATATGAAGGCAGAACATCATTTCTCAGAACGATGTTATGATGATATATGTCAACTTATGTCAGAGTTGCTTTCAACTGATAACTGCATGACTGATAGTTTCTACAACACTAAAAAACTAATCAGAGACTTGGGTTTGCCAGTTGAAAAGATACATTGTTGTGTCAATAATTGCATGATCTATTGGAACGAAGATAATGAGTTGATGGAATGCAAAATGTGTAATCATCCTCGTTACAAGCATGGTGCTCGCATGGTAAATCAGAAGAAGAAGAAAAATATTCCCTACAAAGTCATGTATTACTTTCCTTTGATTGCTAGACTCTAACGTTTGTATGCATCAGCAGCAACAACAAGTCATATGATCTGGCATCAAAACCATGGACATGATGGAGACATTATGTGTCATCCTTGTGATTCCCCTGCATGGAAACATTTAGATTCAACATTTTCTTCCTTTGCTATGGAACCACGTAATGTAAGACTTGGACTTTCTGCAGATGGATTTCAGCCATTTAGAAGTTATGGACAACAATATTCATCGTGACCTGTTATTTTAACATCATACAACTTACCACCATGGATGTGCATGAAAGATGAATTCATGTTTTTTACCATTTTAATTCCAGGTCCTCATAATCCAAATGGGCAAATAGATGTATTTTTGCAACCTTTGATAGCTGAGCTGAATCATTTATGGAATATAGGTTCAGAGACATATGACATCGCAAGTAAATCAAACTTTTTAATGCATGTAACATTGTTATAGACTATTAGTGATTTTCCTGCTTACTCAATGTTATCAGGATGGAGCACGGTTGGAAAGTTAGCATGTCCACATTGTATGAGTCAGTCAGATGCATTTTCTTTGCCTTGCAGTGGAAAGATTTCTTAGTTTGATAATCATCGGAAATTTTTACCTCTTGATCATCCGTTCAGAAGAAATAAGAAACATTTCAAAAGGAATGAAGTAGTTAGGAAGCTACCTCCAGTTGGTATGTCAGGCGAAGAAATGTTAAATGAAATTGATAATTATGGATTTTTACCAGTATATCAGGATGGTTCAGATGATATCAACAAGTATATTGTTAGAGTTAACAAATGTGGTTGGAGGAAAAGAAGTATTTTTTGGGAGCTTCCATATTGGAAATATTTACTCATTCGACATAATTTGGATGTTATGCATATTGAGAAAAATTTCTTTGATAACATCATTAATACTGTGTTGAATGTGCATGGGAAAACAAAAGATACAACAAAATCTCGTGAAGAATTGAAACAATTAGTTAGCAGGCCTGAGTTGCATCAGAATGAAACAACTGGTAAATATCCCAAGGCTTGTTATACATTGGACAAAGAAAGTAAGCAAGCATTGTGTTCTTGGTTGAAAAACATAAAATTTTCAGATGGATATGCCTCTAATATGTCTCGTTGTGTGGATACGAATAGATTTAAAATGGTTGGATTAAAGAGTCATGATTGTCATGTATTCATGCAAAGATAAATTCCAATAGCTTTCCAATAATTACTTCCTAATAATGTTTGGCAAGCACTTACAGAATTAAGTCTTTTTCACAAATCTGACTTCCAGAGTTATTACGGTATCATATATGTTACATCTTCAGATAGAGATTCCGTTAATAATATGTAAACTTGAGCGAATTTTCCCACCAAGCTTTTTTGATTCAATGGAACATCTGCCTATTCATTTACCTAGCGAGGCACAGATAGGTGTTCCTGTACAATACAGATGGATGTATCCTTTTGAAAGGTTTCTTAGAAAATTAAAGAATAATGTGCGTAACAAAGCAAGAGTTGAGGGATCAATATGTAATGCATATTTGGTTGAAGAAGCAAGTTCATTTTGCTTGTATTACTTTGCTGAAAATGTGAAAACCAGACATCGAAAGTGTCCACACAATCAAGATGACATTCCATCAGTTGACCCAGACATTCTTTCTATTTTCAAGTATCCGGGAAGAGCAATGGGTTCAACTTTCTCTAGACGGTTAAATGACCAAGAATATCATACCGCCAGGACATATATCCTCTTAAACTGTGAAGATGTCAAACTATATCTAAGTTATTATCTCCTGTTGTAATGAAATTACTATTCCATAATATAATCAAATTTCTGGTATGATACCAATGAACTTATATGTCAGGTTATACCAACAACAGCTGTACATTCAAAATCCATGTATAAGTGCAAATGAGGTAGATCAAAAGATAGAAGATGAGTTTGCATTTTGGTTTCAAATATATGTAAGTGAGTTAATATATATTTTTTTTCACAATTCTTGATTATATATTAATCTAATTTGATCAATGACCACTATTATAGGTGAATGATGATAGAATTTCAAATGTAGAAGACGAAAGAATTAAAAATCTAGCATTTGGACCTCTTCATACTGTGACCGTCTTCTCGGGTTATTACGTGAATGGATATAGATTTCATGTGGGCCAACGTGATTCAGGAATGCTAATGTATAATTCTGGTGTTTGTGTCAAAGGATCAACAAACAACAATGATACTGAATTTGACTATTATGGCAAGCTAGAGGAAATTATCGAGGTTGAATACCCAGCCTTACCTTTCAAAAGATGTGTATTATTCAGGTGTTCTTGGTATGATCCAACTCCAAGGACGGCACCAAGAAACATCGTTTATACAATTTAGTTAAGGTCAATTCAAGAAAAAGATTCAACAAGTTTGAACCTTTCATTTTTGCGGTGCAAGCTAGTCAAGTATTTTATCTGGAGTACCCAACTAAGAGAAGACGACCAAGTGAATGACGTGATGTTTGTCAAATGAAGCCTAGGTCAATCATTGAAATGCCAAATACCATAACTGTCCAAAACTCCGATGCTTATTAAAATGAAGAAGCTATAATCAACTCTGTTGATTTAGAAATACAATCAGCATCTCAATTACTTATAGATGATAATGTCGCTTACGAGAAAATTGATGATGGTGAAATATTTTGTAGTGAGGAGGTGGATGTATCAACGGATTCAAGCGATGAATACTTGCATGTTAATTTAGTTCCATCAGATTAGATGAGTTGTTTGTATTGAACATGAACTCTGGTGCTTGTATTGGACATTACTAGTTGTTTGTATTGAACATTACTAGTTGTTTTTATTGAACTTTTCTAAAAACAGTGTCATGGCAGGAAGCATGTTGATCTACTTTGTTTTCTTATTTGCATGTTGATACTCTACATATTCTTCTTATCTGCCTAAACTTTTTGTCTAATTAGGAAGCATGTCTGGACAGAGACCCCGTGGTAGTCAGATTACTCTTACAGTCGTCGGTGTCAGGTAAGTATATATGTAATTTTTACATATTTTAGGTCAGATTTTGCTAATATATATCTATGTTTTTGCTACAGTTTTGTTCTAGATGGTCATCAGGTCTCCTCATATATATCTAAAAAATTTAAAGAAACACTATCGACTTCTACCACGTGGGGTCACATTGAAAATGAATTAAAAACATTTTATTACAGAGAATTTTTGGTAAGTAGTTTAAATGTATATTTAATTTGATGTTACAATTTTTTTGATACTAACCATATTTTTTTTGTTTACAGAAAAGGTATACTTGGGAGGAGGGTGCAGAGGAGGAATTCAAGAAAATATGGAATGCCTACTGCTCCAAATTGTACAGGGACATGGTCTACAAGTGGAGAAAGAAGGCAGATAGGCCTTCAAAGGTCCCTGAGACTATTTGGGCAGCATGGCGAGCTGTCTGGGATGACCAGCACTGGCAAGATAATGCTGCGATTACTCGAGCCAATCACAATTCTAAGCTTGCTGGCCCCAACACCAGATCCACGAAGCACACGGCTGGATCCCATTCCATTGTCCAGCATGCCTCTGATTTGGTAAGTTTTTATTTAGGTTATTAAAGACATTTAGTATGTTTTTTTAGATATGTTTGAATATTATATTTTGTGTATACAGGCTGCTGAGTTACAGAGACCTCCCACTAGTTGGGAGGTATTTAGCAAGACCCACAAGAAAAAAGATGGGTCATTTGTCGATCGACGCTCCCTAGCAATCAATGTGAGTATATTAATTATATTTTATTTGTTTTGACATTATATATATATTAATTAAATTATTATTTCACAGGAAGCAATGACCACTAGAGTTGTAGAGGCACAGGCGTCTCAGCCTGCTGCAGAGGGGGAGGATTCACAACCTCTTTCCACCGACGATGTGAATCGGATTTATTATGATGTCGTCGGTGGAAGGTGGAAGACCGCCCTATATGGCCTTGGCTCTCAGGCAAAGATCACATATGATCAGATGAGAGTTCCAGGGGTTAGGGGACGTCCAGCATCCTCCTCCTCATCCTCTAGTGAGGTTCGTCAATTGTGGGAGGAAAATGATGCCCTGCGGACTCGAATCACGTCGATGGAGTCGACGTGGGCCGAGAGGGACGCAACGTGGGCTCAGAGGGACGCACCGAGGGATGCTGAGTTGAGTGATTTGAGGGCTCGCCAGGCACACACTGAGGAGATAATAAGAAACATGAAAGCTTTTACAGCGACCCTATCACCCATGACACAAATGCCAGCCCCTCCCGCCCCTCATTTTGAGTCTCAGAAGACACAGGATCCTGAGGATACCACAGAGGAGTAGAGATATTTTACTGGTATGTTCTATTTTTTTCTCTATATTTTTTCAGTAACAATGGATTGAGTTATTATATTTATAATGATTGCTTTCTTATTACTTCATTTCCGTTTATAGATTGCACATTATCATAGTCGAATTCAGATATTGACTCGCTTGAAAGGTATGCATATTGGATATTATTCCTTAATTGTTAATTTTCATTTACAGATTTAATATTATTAGAGTTATATTTAGATATTAACTGTATTTAACTTTTATTTATCTTCTATTGTGCAGGAATATTTTTCCTTTCCATCCATTATTGACTCTGATATTCATGTATGTAATGTTTCTCTACTAAACTCTGACTTTTGTTGTATACAGATCTTTTCATTTACTCTGACTTATGTTTATCTTCTTTTGATGTATGGATTTGGATATTTACTCTTGTTTGGATGTTTGGATTGGATATTGGATACGAAAGTTTTGTTGATGCAGTCTGACCTTGATTGTTGTTTTGGTGTTGACACCGATTTTAGTTTAGGTTGATGAGGTGATTGGGATTAAGTCCTGGTCGTGGACTATGCATACCTAGTGGGACTAGGTTTGATGAAAGCCTGACTTGGAGGGTCAGGTCCTAGCTTGAGAAGCTAGGTGGATGAAGTCCTAACTTGGAGGGTTAGGTGTGAAAAGTCCTAACTTGGAGGGTTAGGTGTGAAAAGTCCTAGCTTGGAGGGCTAGCAGTGCAAAGTCCTAGCCTGGAGGGCTAGGTGGATGAAATCCTGGCTTGGAGGGTCAGGTCCTAGCCTGGAGGGCTAGGTGGATGAAATCATGACTTGGAGGGTCAGGTCCTAGCCTGGAGGGCTAGGTGGATGAAATCATGACTTGGAGGGTCAGGTCCTAGCCTGGAGGGCTAGGTGGGTGAAATCCTAGCTTAGAGAGGGTCAGGTCCTAGCTTGGAGGGCTAGGTGGATGAAATCCCGGCTTGGAAGGTCAGGTCCTAGCTTGGAGGGCTAGGTTGAAATCCCGGTGAGTGAGACTGGGTATGGAGTCTTGGTCCAAGGGACCAAGCACGAGTCAGAGAAGGGCCGGAGGCTTGTTCTCGTGACTTAGAGGAGATTTGACCTTGCTTGGATCGGTCTGGTGACCGTTCAGGGAAGTTGGCATGATGTTTCCTCGTGGATCGGTCTGGTGACCGATCCAGCGATGACTGATCGGTCTGGTGACCGATCAGGGAGCACACAGTGACCTTGTTGGGCTACTGATCGACTTCTGATTGGTCTGGTGACCGATCAGGGAGCATACAGTGGGTTTTGGGAACCTTACTGCTTGGCTCCTGATCGGTCTGGTGACCGATCAGAGATACTGCTCAGATCGTTCTGGTGAACGATCAATTATCGTGGAGTTCTCCTTATAACCGATCAGGCTGGAGCCTGATCGGTGGGAGAGCTCCCTGATCGGTCTGGTGACCGATCAGGGCATAGCCTGATCGGTCTGGTGACCGATCAGGGCATAGCCTGATCGGTCTGGTGACCGATCAGGCCCTTGTGGCTACGAAAGCTGGGAATCCCAGCAAAACTGTGGATCGGTCCGGTGACCGATCCACGATCCCTGGATCGGTCCGATGACCGATCACTTTAATTCAAACGCGTTGTCAGACACTCTGATCACGTCTGCATTTTCTGCTCTTAACTACTGAGTGTTTGATTCTCTGTTGATTTGCTGCCCTAATGAGCTGCTAAGTGTGCAGGTGACTCAGGGATCATCCAAGGGAAGTCAAACAAAGGCTTTAGCTACAGCAGGTTTGGCTGTTTGCTTCCGCAAGTTGTAACGTTCTCTGATGTGAGCTGCAACGGCTGAGGAGCTGATGATCTGGGGCTCGACTAGAGGGGATTCAGTGAGTCCAGAGGAGGTCAGGGGTAGCTGGCTGTTGCAGGTGAGCAGCTGAGAGCTGCTGCAGAGGAGCGTGTGACCTGGCGATGGAAGCAGGATAAGCCATGGAGTGGAGAAGGAGCTTAGAGTTCTCTACATCGAAAGCTTTGCTGAATCATCTGTTGTGCACGACTGTGAATCACTTGAAGCGATCTCTTGCAAAGCTGTAATCTTGAGTATGTGAAGGGAGTCACGAGTGGACAAGCAAGCAAACGAAGAGCTGGGAGCTCTTGCGTTGGTGGCGTTGTGCTGTGCTCGGTGATCTGCTCTCACATTTCTCATCCTTGTGCTTTGCTAGCGATCTGTAAGATCTTCCTTGTTGTCTCTGTGCTTAATTTCTGATACATTTGAGACCATTTGTATGGAGAGGTTTCTCCACCGAGAAGGAGGATTTGATATCCGGGGCTTGATCTGCCGACGATCAAGGGATCGCCTACCTTACGGGCACGCTAAGGAGTAGAGACAAGTTATCCCCGAACCTTGTATATCCTTGCGTTAGAGTTTTGCTTATTACTTAGTTTTTGCATATAGTTTCTGCACTTGTTTTGCTTCCGCTGTCTAACCTCTGAAGTGCAGAGAAAATCAAAACCTGCTAAGTTTCAAGAGTTTGGCTACATTCACCCCCCCCTCTCTAGCCATCCGAGTTCTAACAAGTTTGTTTCGATGTTTGTTTGAATGTTTGGATGTTGTAATATTTACTTTTGTTTGATGTTTGTTTGGATGTTGTAATATTTACTCTTATTTGATGTTTGTTTGGATCAGTGGATTTGGATATTTGTATATTATTGATTGTATCATGGGAAGGGGAAAAACAACATTTGGCTGTGAAAATTTTTCCAGATTTTGTGATGGATTATTTTAAAAATCCGTCGCAAATAGCGACGGACTATTGACTTTTCCGTCGCTAATACGATCGATTAGCGACGGAGTTTGACCGAATCCGTCGCTACTACGATAGATTAGCGACGGATATTGACCAAATCTGTCGCTATCACGAAAGATTAGCGACGGATATTTGACCGGCTGTCGCTAAAATCTCCCCGGGACATGTCACCCCATATTCCCCGGTGTTTGCGACCGGCTTATATGTCCGTCGCTAACTTAGCTTTGCGACGGGCTTATATGTCCGTCGCTACCACATATTAGCGACGAGTTTTTTTGTTTTCATCGCTACCTTAGCTCTGCGATGGGTTTTTGCACGACGGCGCTCACTCCGTCGCTATTACGTCGTTATTAGTGTTTTGCGACGGAATAGCGACGGATTACGACCGTCGCTATTCGTTAATATTTTTGTAGTGAAAATTTCACGTTGTCTATCATTGCTCTTATATAATTATATTAGTTATTAAATTTTTTAACAAAATAAATAAATAAATTAATGAAATCATTGAACATAAAGTCAAGACCTGAATTAAATTAGATTGTGGTCGAACAAAATTTATCAAATTAGCGCCAAGATAAGAAATATATTGATCAAAATCAGGATTACTTTGAATTTGATTTGGATAAGTTATGATTAAATCAAGTTTAATTAGATTAAATCAATTCAAAATTAGTTAGGATAGTATTTAGAAAATTTATTTTTTCTTTTCTTTTTATTCTCTTCCATGTTGATTGCTTTGTTCCCATTGTCTTACGCGCAAGCCTCCGCACATAGATTTCTTCTTGTTTTTTTTCTTTCAAACCATAGCTCAATTGTTTTTTTTTCCTTTCTCTAACCATGACTCTCTTTTCTTCTTCCTATTCTCAAGAGTATCAATTTGCCTTCTTCCTTTTCTTTTATTTTTTCTAGCGACTAACAACAACCCTAGTCCCTCTTTCTCTCCAACAAGAGTAGTCATCTTTTTATCGTCGAGCTAACCGAGACCGTCATAAAAGAGGATAAACCTTTCATTCTATTTTCTTTTCGTTCATGTAGTTGTTTTGTTATTTATTTTCTTTTCATTCCTGTAGTTGTTTTGTTATTTATTTATTTTTTTCTCTTGGTCAGTTCAAGCAAATCATCAAAAGTTCCTACCTACTATTCTATTTGATTTACTTTATTTCTCATCTCTAGTGCAAAAAGGTGGAACCGCCATCTTAGCCCAATGCCAATATAGGTAAGAACAAATCATCATAGCAATTTTCTAGCATAGTAACATATGTTGAATGTCACCTTAGAAGATGATGAAAAACAATTGGCTCTGCCTACAATGGTGAAGTGAGAAAGAGGAGGAGAGTAAGATGTCAGGCAAAAGTAAGTATTCTCATCCGTAAAAATCGAGAAAAGAAAAAGTAGCTGTCTTAATAAATCTAATAATGTTTTAGAAAAAAAGGAAAACAAAGCCTTATATAGATGGGTTAAAAAATCCTAAATTCGAAATTGAAAAGGGAAAAGACTAAAATGCCCTAAAAGTTATAAACAAGTAATTAAGATATATACAATCTAACATCCCCCCTTAAACTCACAATGCTATAGCTAAAAGCATTGAGAGTTTGTCAAATAAAAAATGAAAGTGTAAAGCGAAATGAGCCTTGGAAAACATATAAGCTATCTGCAGCGAGGAAGAAATAAAAGGTAGTGTGATAGTGTCAAGCAGTAGATGATAACGAGTAAAATGACAATCAATCAAAATATACTTCATTCTCGTATGAAAAGCTGTATTGCGGAATGACAATTTGATTATTACAATGAAGAGAAGTAGGTTACCGAAGAAAATTTTCATATTTGCATACAACCAACGTAGCCAAATTATCTCACAGGTGGTGGTAGTCATGACACAATACTCAGCTTGTACGGAAGATTTAGAAATAACATCTTACTTTTTACTCTTCCAAGAGATTAGTGAATCTTCAAGAAAAATACAAAAGTCGGTGGTAGACTTACGATCCGTAGAGTCACTTGCCCTATCAGCATCAGAGTATACACACAACTCTAACGAGAAAGTAGGAGGGAATAAGAGATTTTGAAACTGAGTTCCCTGAAGATATCAGAGAATACGAAGAATAATAGTCCAATGAACTGTGGTAGGTGCAGCGACAAACTAACTAACCACATGCACAACATACGCAATATCAAGACGAGTCACAGTGAGATAAACCAAGCTTCCCACAACTGTACAATAGAGTTTAGGATTTGGAAAAGGAGAACCATCTAATAGAGAGTACCAAACATTAATCTTAAGGGGAGTATTAATTACCTTATTGTCAATGAGACTCGCATGCTCAAATAGATCAACTATATATTTTGACTGAGACAAGAGATGACCTTTTGGAGAAGAGGCAATCTCGATCCCGAGAAAATAGCATAGTAAACCTAAGTCTTTCATAGCAAAGCAACGAGCTAATTCAAACTTCAAAGACTGAATTCCATCAAAGTCATCGCTAGTAATTATCATGTCATCCACATTTAAAGATAAAAGTATATGACATACACGCGTACACTTGACAAATAAAGTCGAATCATGATTACTGGGACAAAAGCCAAGAGAGGTAATCACCATGGATAACTGTTGGGGATCAATGCGTCGGCTAGAGGGGGTAAATAGACGGTCACCCACGTTTCGTCGGTTCTTCCTACACGTGTTAGCGTGCGCAAGCGGAAATACAAACTACAAATAAAAAAACAAATGCTAACACCAAACTTTTACGTAGTTCGGAGATAAAACTCCTACTCCACGGTTGTTCGTAAAGTGGATGATCCTTATCCGTCGGTGGATTAGTCCCCGGAAGACCTCCGGCTAGCTCGTGTAGCTCCTTGTGGGTGGAGAAACCACGCCACAAACTCGCAACCACGCCTGAGAACTGTAGACTACTAATAAGCTTTAACCAACCTTATTTCGTCAACCTTTGCACAGCCAAATCGAGCTCTCTTAAATAGAGCTCATTGCTGATCCAACCGTTACCAGTCGACTGGTGCCAACACCAGTCGACTGGTCTACCTGAATTCGAACGTTACAGCCCAACGTTCGAATTCCAACCGACACCAGTCGACTGCACAGAAGATTAGTCGACTGATCTCTCTGTGCCCAACACCAGTTGACTGCTCCCAACAGCAGTCGACTGCCCAAACCCTAAACCTAGGATTTCCCTTCCTGAGTATAATTTCTCAACACTCATCCTCGCCCGACCAACCTAGACCTAGCCTTCTCCTTTATCAGCCTTGCACCCCTCGGATGTCTCTCCATCCTTCACGTCTTGCCTTCTGGAGCTTCTTTCGGCCTTGGTCATTATTATCGAGTCTTCTTCATTTATCAAGATCTCACTTGGACTTTTCTCCTATTGTACTTATATCCTGCATACTCACAATGAATATCAAATACAACAATAAACCTAACTTAAACCTTTGCCCAAACATCAAAACCCAAGGTACCTAGATTGTTCCAACAATCTCCCCCTTTTTGATATTTAACAACCCGTTTAAGTTAGGGAAACAACAACAAAGCAAATAATTATGCATAAATATTGGAACATAATCATAGGCTCTCCCTTTACCTAAACTCCCCCTTGAGTAGATTTTCCTTGCAAAGTACTTCTCCCCCTTTGCCAACAAATACTCCCCCTTCACCTAAGCTCTCCCCTTGAGCTTGGATTTCTTGCAAAGGTGTATTAGTTTTCCACTTAAACTCAACATTTCTCCCCCTTTGTTACACATCAAAAAGAGCTCCAATAATATCCCAATTATAGAATTCTTTAACCTTTTACTATTATAAACATTGTGTAATAATCTCCCATAATATTATACACATGTTTAATATCATTTGGACACATTTTGATTTTGCTGAAAATAATTTCAGCTTATATCAGTTGACTGAGACAGTTACCAGTTGACTGACCCCATCGAAATTCAATCTTACAGAATTATCAGTCGATTGTGTTGGATCGATTCCGTATGCTAGAAGGGGGGGGGGGGTGAATAGCGAATTCTCAGCTCTTTTACCTACGTTGTTAGTTGTGCAGCGGAATATACAATAAAACAATAAACTAACAACAAGAACAATGCTAACAAACCAGATTTACTTGGTATCCACCCCGGACAGGTGACTAATCCAAGAATCTTTCGGTGAATCAATCCCCGGATAACCTCTGCTTGAATACTTCTTTTGTTAGGCCGCATTGTATGATTGCAGTCGCCTTTGCATCTGTCTCGATCATGTTGAGTGTTGGTTCATCCAATTTGTCCCACTCGATTGATAACTCATCTTCTACGGGAAACGAAAATCCCGTTTGGATGATCGTCCATAGATCTAGATGGGCCTTTAGGTGGGATTCCATTAGACCCTTCCAGGTTCTGAAGTTCTCGCCAGAGAATAGAGGCGGACGAACACTGTTCCATTCTTGATTGGCAATTAAGGATAAATCTTGCACACAAAAAGAAAAACTAGAAATGTACCAAGACTTGGTCTTGGATTAGTAGTGCGGGAGAAGGGAAAAAAATAGCCCAAAATAAATATTGCATGAATTTCGAGGCGGAATAATAAAAATAATAATAGTAAAAAGTTTGTGACAAATTTTTAGAAAATGTTACTTTTGTTAATTCTGAACAAAATAAGAATTCAATGTTGTGATAAAAATTTATTCGAATTAAGGTAGTACATATTTCGAGAAAAAATATTAAAATAATGGTAAAAAAAATTTATGACAAATTTTCAAAAATTGATTGTTTTATCAATTCTGACTTATGGTGAAAAAATGAGAATTCAAAATTGAAATACAAGGCGAAAAAGATCGAGTGGTGTTGCACCAATCTCGATTAACGAAAAAGAAAAGAAATAAAATAAAAAAAATTTGTAAATCTGAAAAACTCTCAAATTGGTGGTTGCACCAAATTTGAGCTACCCCGCTCTGATACGACTTGTTGGATCGAGAGAATACGATAGAGGGGGGTGAATATCATAAAACCGTTTCAGATTAGATTGAGAGAATCTACGCAGTAGGAAAAAAACAAACGCGAACTCAAGGTTTTTTACTTGGTTCGGAGTCGCGTTCGACTCCTACTCCAAGGCCCACGGTCCTTGACCGTTTACTGCGGACAATTCTATAATCGCGCAAGTTATTACAAAAATTTATACAGTAATAGTGCAGTAAAAAGTACAATTATGCTCTTTGTTACCGACGCCCAGTGTAGATCGTTCTTCGGTGCGGAGGGTCGTCGTCGGCGCTTGAATCTCGAGATCGGAGGTTTTCGGAGCAGAGCGCTTGAGTCGAAGAGCGTAGAGCCGTTGGAAGTATTGTTGTCGAAGCCTTGGGGGTCGAACCCCTTTTATAGCACTCCTGGGGGCGCCCGGGATGCTGGGGGCGCCTGACACGTGCCTTTGGATATGAGAACCCTCATCCGAAGCTCGGTCAAGGTTTATCCCTCCAGAATCGGGCTCGGAGCTGACGGGAGCGCCCGGGACACAGGGGGCGCCCGGGTTGACTTGGTCTGCTGGCTTCTCGGCTGACTTAAATTCTATCGCTTCGTTGGCTTGGGCCCAGGGCGCCCGAGGCATCCGGGGCGCCCGGGAGCTTGAGGGCGCCTGCCCCAGTGAGCTTCCGAAGCAACTCTTGCTCAACTTCTCGTTTGGCCTTGGCCTTGGGCGCCCGGGACCTCCCGGGCGCCTAACCCAGCTGCTGCCCTTCTCCTTTGGGGCGTTTTGAGCTGCAGAAACTCATTCCTTCGGTCCTGCATCCAGAGTTAGTACCAAACATAATAAAGCAAGAATGTTAGTGATTTTTACAACCGTAGCTGTCTTGGTTCTGACTTTGGGTCTCCAAAATGGAACCCTAGGTTGAACCGACGCCTACTGTTCCCTCGACGGGGAACGCGTCCTCACCTACTCCTCTCAGGAGAGTTTACCTTTTGCCAACCGGCTCCTCCGGTTGGACTTTTACCCAGCAGCCCTTCGCTGGGTTTTCAATTCCTGGCAGTCCTTCGCCAGGTGCCTAGCAGCCCTTTGCTAGGACTTTGTTTCCTGGCAGTCCTTCGCCAAGTGCCTAGCAGCCCTTCGCTAGGACTTTGTTTCCTGGCAGTCCTTCGCCAAGTGCCTAGCAGCCCTTCGCTAGGACTTTGTTTCCTGGTAGTCCTTCGCCAGGTGCCTAGCAGTCCTTCGCCAGGTCTTCAATGCCTAGCAGCCCTTCGCTAGGTGCCTAGCAGTCCTTCGCCAGGTCTTCAACGCCTAACAGCCCTTCGCTAGGACTTCTTTCTGCACACTTGAGTAACTTCGTTAGATCACAAATAGTACTTAACTTTGAATCCTTTGCCAATATCAAAACAAGGTTCGATATGGTGCTTCCTGCACCAACACCTACAACCCACATTAGTTTTTAAATGAACTTTACCGGATTTAGGGCTTACCTCTTTTACCTTCTTGAGTGAAGGAGACTTACTCTTGTAGTGTCCCATTTTCTCACACTCAAATCATTTGATGTGGGATTTCCCACCCTTCTCCGTAGATGAGGTCAAGGGTTGAGCTTCCAAGATCTCCTCCACCTTAGATTGCTCCTTTTCTTCCTCAATTGAGGATGTGGACGATTCCACTTCCTCCTTTTTGGATGTTGAACTCGATTCAACTTCCGATTGACCCTTTTCCTTCTCTTAGACCAATGAGCTATTATCCTTAGACTCCTCCACTTTATGTCCTTGTGTAGAATTTTCGTGTAGAGCTATCACCTTTCTCCATAACTCATAAGCATTCTTGTATTCACCTACACAGTACACAATATAAGAAGGTAATAAATTTAACACAATTCTCGTTACCTTCTTATCCGACTCTGCTTCTTCCTTTTGATCCTTTATCCAATACCGAGGTCAAAGCCGATTCCCCTTTTTGTCTGTTGGAGCTTTGAATGGAACCTCCAATGCAGTCCAATAGTCCTAATCCATTTGGAACTAAGTCTCTAACTGCTTTTTCCAATAGTCGAAATCGTCTTGATCATATGGAGGTGGGATCTGAGTATCCCATCCTAGCGGACCTTCCGAATCCATTTTCCTTTAGCGCCTTTACTCCTTTGGCGATTAGTCTAATAAGAGTGAACCTTCACTCTGATACTACTTGTTGGGGATCAATCTGCCGGCTAGAGGGTGGTGAATAGATGGTCACCCACGTTTCGTCGGTTCTTCCTACACGTGTTAGCATGAGCAAGCAAAAATACAAACTATAAATAAAAACACAAACGCTAACACCAAACCTTTACATGGTTCGGAGATAAAGCTCCTATTCCACGGCTGTTCGTAAGGTGGACGATCCCTACCCGTCGGTGGATTAGTCCCCGGATGACCTCCGGCTAGTTCGTGTAGCTCCTTATGGGTGGAGAAACCTCGCCACAAACTGCAACCATGCCTGAGCACTTGTAGAATACTAATGAGCTTTAACCAAGCTTATTTCGTCAACCTTTGCCCAGCCAAACCGAGCTCTCTCTAATAGAGCAACCGAGCTCTCTTAAATAGAGCTTGTTGCTGATCCAATCGTTACCAGTCGACTAGTGCTATCACCAGTCGACTGGTCCACCCAAATTCGAACGTTACAACCCAACGTTCGAATTCCAGCTAACACTAGTCCACTGCACAGGAGATTAGTCGACTGATCTCTCTGTCCCCAACACCAGTCGACTACTCTCAGTAACAGTCGACTGCCCAAACCCCAAACCTAGGGTTTTCCTTCTCGAGTACAATCTCTTAGCACTCGTCCTCGCATGACCAACCTAGACCTAGCCTTCTAGCTCCTCCATCAGCTTTGCATCCCTTGGATGCCTCTCCATCGTTCACGTCTTGCCTTCTGGAGCTTCCTTCGACCTCGGTCATTGTTGTCGGGTCTTCTTTATTGTGAGTATATCTTGTATACTCACAATGCATATCAAATACAACAATAAACCTAACTTAAACCTTTGTCCAAACAAAACCCAAGATACCTAGATTGCTCCAACAAGAACTTCATAAACCAAGCACGAGGTGCTTGTTTGAGTCAGCTTTGCGAAGCCTGAAAACTTCACCAGATTGGTGAGTAATGTTGGATCGGAGAAATCGTCAGAGGGGGGGGGTGAATATCGATAATAATTTTTCGGATAAAAATAGAGCAGTTACGCAGCAGAAAATAACAGAACACATGCGAACACAAGTCGGTTTTACTTGGTTCGGAGTCACGGTCGGCTCATACTCTAAGGCCCACGACCCTTGACCGTTTACTTTGAACAATTTTATAGTCGTAAAAAAGTTTTACAAATTAAGTACAGAAATAGAATTGAAAATGAACTTTACAACACTTTTTGTTACCGACGCCCGAGGTGGATCAAATTTCGGAGCAGAGGGTCGGCGGCGGCGCTGGAATCTCGAAGTCGAAGCTGGTCGGAGCGTAGCGCTTGAACGAAAAGTCTTGGAGCGTTGAGAGCGATATGTTTTGAAACCTTGGGGTGAACCCCCTTTTATAGCACCCATGGGGGCGCCTGTGTCGATGGGGGCGCCTACACGTGGCCTTCCCTGCACGATCCCTTATCCGCAGGCTCGGTCAGCGCTTATCCATATTCACTGGGGTGTCTGAGCTGATGGGGGCGCCCGTGACCTCACGGGCGCCTGAGCTGCCTTGGTCCAGAGGCTTCCCGGTAGTGGTTTGGTTTTTGCCTTTACACTGGGGCGCCCGTATCCATACGGGCGCCTAGCCCCAGTGAGGCGCCCCACTCCATTGGGGCGCCTGAGCAGCAGAAGCAACATTCCTTCGTTCCCTGCTGTTAGTGATATGAGAGAAGTGTCCTAAGGCAATCGCCATATGATTGTAATAATTATTTTAATAAATGAATATTCACTATTTGAGTATACATGTTTGTGTATTTGATTGAGATCTTAAACTCATTTACTGAATGTCCGCAATACAATTCACAGCATGAGAGAATTTGTGATGAATTCACAACTAGTGATTATCTCTACATGTGCAATTGTGAAGTATTGAAATTGTCCCTAGTCGATGAATTGATAAATACGGACACTATCAATTCTGTTGAGACTAGCATGAGCTATTCTCTAATCAGCTGATTCTCACTGGCTGGTGACATTGAGATGTCCGGAGATAAACATGAATGCTAGTTAAGGGAACTAGTTCATTGGAGTGACTGGCTGTAAAACGTCATATGGTAGTCTACATATAGATATGTCAGTGAAGTTTTTACTGCAGCTTAAGTACGATGTTCCTTTGACTTGCGGTGTTCAAGTCATCTTGGTCATGGAGACTTATACATTGACATCTTAAGCAAGCATCTCCAAGGAGGTGTGGACCCAGGATGATTGGGTATAAGCCGAAGTGCCCGAAAATGTTTGAACAGCCTACAAAGGATTCACCACTCCTTGCGAGGAGATGTATACCCGAGGCCTATCATCAGATTGTTACTCGAAGCCTCTGGCCAGAGCATGACATGTTCAGAGTATGAATCTCTTAAATACATGAGAGTAACTAGAATCCGTAAGACGAGAAAACGTTACTTGGGCTAGGTGTGACGTAGTCAGCCTAGTGGGGACAGACACACATAGACCATGTCCTGAACCAAGTGGGTATAAGATGGTGAAGGGAATGGGGCACGATTCATTATAGCTGCTGAAGGGTTTCAAAATTATTTCTGAGGTCAACCGTTGATCTTTCGATTAATTGGGGATCATGATGTACTACTAGGTGTCACTCATGATCATTCTATAATTGATTAATTATAGACGACCAACATAAATCGAAAGTCTATTTAGTCACACACACTACGAGTAATCCGAGGGATTTAAAACGAGTTGAAAATTGGATTTTCCAATCAAGAGAGATTAAGTTTGGTTGAGTCAAACGATAAGTCGAATCTGAATTTTTCAGAGACGCATCAGAAACGTAAAATGGCTAAGTCTTTTGAAGACTTAATAGATGAATTAAATAAGTTTAATTCATTGGGGCTTGGCTTGGATGGGCCGGCCAAAGAGGGCCTCCATCCTCTTTGCTTGGCCGACCACAACAAAGGGAGAGAACCAAGTTTTTGGTTCAATTTATAAAATAAACCAAGTGTGGTTTGTTTTATAAAATTATGGATGATATAAATTTTTATATAATAAACCAAGATTTGGTTTATTTTTCATGGAAATTAAAATGAACCATGGATTGGTTTATTTTATAAAATCAATCATGGATTGATTTACCATAAGGAAATTTATTCCGTAGGAGAGAAGAGACTTGATTGATTTTTTATCATGAATTAAAATATGATTTTAACCATGATATAAAATCAAACTTGGCATGATGGAATAAGTTATTCCATATTTGAGAGGCTTGATGGTTGAGAGGCCACTATATAAAGGACCCAAGGCAAGGCTTGGGTAATAATAAAAGAGATGAAGGCATAGGCTCTCTCCCTCTCTTTCTCTCCTTCTCTTCTCCCCTTCTTGCCGTGCGCCAACCAACCCCAAGAAGGAGCACCAGCCGGCCGCCCCTGCCCTTTCCCTGCCGACCACCACCTGCTACCGGAGAAGGAAGCTCCGGCCATCTCTTGGCCGGAGAAGGTGCTGCCAGAATTAAAGTTTGCCGTAAGGATCTTTTTGCCGCAAGCCTCTTCTTTTGCTTCGCCGAAATTTTGATTCCGGACATCCTTTTGTAGTTAGTCTTCCGACATCTCTCTTGGTTTTTCTCGTCGCATTCTCGGAGAATCTAGTTGTTCTCGAGAACACGAAACTCGTGGCTTTGCGAAGTCATCCCGAAGATACTCGGCGTGGACGCGAATAGAGGCGGAGCTTCTAAGGGACGCTTACAGTTGGATCTCGTCCCTTCCTTCGAGTTACGCGAGGTAATACGTAAATTAGTTTATGTTTCTGCAAAATTTCAAATATATGATCATGTCTACACAAGATAAAATTGCATGCTTAGATGTGTGGTTAAATGATTTAGAGAAATTATTTATGCTAAACCTTCCGCTGCACGTAATTAATTTTGAAATTACGAACCCGCATCCATGTCAACATGCACCCGGTCCCAACAGTGGTATCAGAGCCGAGGTTTGTGTTCGACATAATCATATAATTATTTTGCGGAAAGCTTTATTATGATCTCAATTTTGGAAAATTTTCAATTTTGGAAACTTTCCAATTATGGTAAATTTTCGATTTAGGAATTTCAAAGTTTGGAAATCCTCATGAAATTTCGCAATCTTTTGAAATATCTCTGTTTCTGAAATTTTATGATAATTGTGAAAACTTTTCATTTTTAGAAACTTTTCAATTTTGGAAATTTCCTATTTTGGAAATTTTCCAATTTTGGAAATTTTCCAATTTTGGAAAATGTAAGTTTTCTTTGTACCAGAAACTTACAATTATTCTGAAAACCTTTTATTTTTGGAAACTTTCCATTTATGGAAAGCTCGCAATTTTGGGCACTTTCTTTCAAGAAAGTCTTGACATATTATGGGAATATTAATTGACATTTAAATTTATAATTGGAAATTAAATTATTTACAAAATTCTTTATTTTGGATTGAGTCTCGGGGAGGCGTCCAATTTAAAGTTAGTTATTATAATTAAATTTCCTAAATTGAATTTAAGCTGTCAAATGTTTAATTTGGATTGAGTCTCGGGGAGCCGTCCAAATTAAGTTATTGATATTAATTTTCCATAAATAAAATATGTGATCAAATCTTAGAAATTTTTTAGGTGATTCTCAAACGATAATTTCCTTATTTGATTTATGAGGTGATGCTCTTACATATTATTGTCTCCAAACTTAATTAGGAAAATTGTTTCCTATAGAGTATATTTCCTTAAATAAGATTTTCATGAAAATAATATGTGGTTGAATTAAGGGAATCTGTCTCTTAATTTAATAAGATTTGATTTAGAGAAATCAAAGTCTTAAACATATTATTTCCGAAATTGATTATGATAATTCAAGAAATTGTTTCCCAAAACAATTCCTTGAATAAAGTATGAAATTAGAATTAGGAAATCCGGTTCCTAATTCAATTAATGAGACTTGATAAATTAAGTCACATACATACTTTATTAAGGAAATCGTTAGAACATGACATAATTATATGTCATGAATGTGCATAAAAGAAAAGGATGAGACCCAAAACCTCTTATGAAATATTAAGGCCAACACCTTCCATTAATATGGTTGAACCGGAGTTTTGTTTCTCGTTTGGGTTGATGGACACATCCATGCCCAGCTTGAACCTCAACATGTTCAAACCATGGAATTAGTTTATGATTAATATAGTTGGAGTCAGAGGTCAATCCTTAGTTTTGGTTGTTGGACACATCCAAGCCTGACTAAACGGTTGAATGAGCTCCAACCATATTAAAACTATTTCTTGATTAATGGGTCAGCCTTAAGCTTGGAGCATCGATTTGTTGTGCCACAGCCAAGGTCGATGTAAAGAGAGGTGCAGTTGGGTGCTATGTATATTGTTGCATACTTGTTAATGAGTTAACAACCCAATAATTTATGCAAACATTCAATTAGTTGATAGCATAATGTGATAGTTACATATGTATAATATGTAATCGGTATAATTACCTACCTTCATAGCTAAGAATAACTTGATGGACTCTAGCCATAGTTGTTCTTATCTATGGTTGGATATCAACCTATTTAGAGATGTTCCCAGGATCTCCCGAATTGATAAAAAGGGTTATTCAATTCGAAAAATAAATAAGATTTAATTAATATATATTGATGCATTCTTTCTCATTCTCATCACATAACCTCAATTTATATTTCTAGGATAATCACCTGATCATGTCTTCTCTGAATTTGCGTTCCATTTTAGACACCAATAAGCTGACTGGGCCAAACTTCATGGACTGGCTTCGAAACCTGAGGATAGTCCTCAAGGCAGAAAAGCTTGCTTATGTCCTTGAAGAACAACTTCCCAACCATCCTCCTGAAGATGCAACTCCAGACCAGTTAGTGGCCTATCAGAAACATGTGACCGATTCTGAACTTGCGAGTTGCATCATGCTGGCCGCTATGGTACCTGAGCTACAAAAGCAGCATGAGCATATGGATGCTCATACCATCGTCTTCCATCTTTATGAGCTGTTTGACGAGCAGGCGAGATCCGTAAGGTTTGAGGTCTCCAGACTCCTCTTCACCTCTAAGATGCAGGAAGACACTTCTATTTCACAGTTTGTGTTAAAGATGTTGGGGTACATTGAGCGACTAGGCACACTCAGATTTGCAATGGATCACGAACTAAATATTGACTTAATTCTGCATTGTTTTCCCAAGAGTTACTCACAGTTTGTGATAAACTATTGGATGAATAAACTGGAGACTACCATTCCTGAGTTGCTTAACCTACTGAAGACTATAGAGCCTTCTGTAAAGCAGGATCAGAAGACGGTACTGTTAGTTGGTTCCTCAAAGAAAGGCTTTAAGAGGAAGCCCAAAGAACAAAATAAGGGAAGGAAGAAAAAGGCCAAAAAGATTAAAAAGGCACCAAAAGGCACTTGCCATCACTGCGGCAAGGAGGGCCACTAGCGAAGAACTGCAAGGTTTATCTTGAGTCCTTGAAGAAGAAGGCATCCGATGCCCCATCCTCTTCAGGTATCTTCGTTATTGAATGCCACTCTATTTCCTCGGACACCTGGGTACCTGATACTGGGTGTAGCTCACATATATGTAATGACATACAGGGGATAAGGAATAGAAGAAGACTCGTCAAGGGAGAAGCGGATTTGCGAGTTGGAAATGGAGCAAAGATTGCTGCTATTGCCATTGGAACATATTTGCTAAAGCTCCCTACTGGACTTGTCTTAGAATTGGATAATTGTTATTTTGTTTCTTCGTTAATAAAGAACATTATATCTATTTCATGCTTGAATGAAAAGGGTTATCATTTAACTTTTAGTAACAATTGCTGTTACATAACTTTAAATGATGTTCTTTATGGGACCTTTATGCAATGGTATCTACACGTTAGATTTATCCGGTGACGTTTTCAATATCGAAGTTAGCAACAAACGTGCTCGAATAGATAATCAAATAGACTCCTATATGTGGCATTGTCGTCTTGGCCATATAAGTAAGAAACGCATGACCAAATTACATCGATGTGGAATTCTGGAATCATTTGAACCCGGTTCATTTGATACATGTGAATCATGCTTAAAAGGCAAGTTGACCAAATTGCCCTTTTTCGAAAAAGGTAAACCAGTGGGAGAATTGCTTGGTCTAATACATACTGATATATGTGGACCAATGTCAACTCTTGCACAAGGAGGCTATAGCTACTTCATTACCTTTATCGATGATCACTCATGATTCGGGTATGTGTTCTTAATGAAACACAAATCTGAAGCTTTTGAGAAATTCAAAGAGTTCAGAAGTGAAGTAGAGAAACAGCTTGGCAAAAGTATTAAGATACTTCGATCCGATCGGGGTGGTGAATACTTAAGTCAAGAGTTTCAAGATTATCTTAGGGACAATGGGATATTATCTTAATGGACTCCGCCACATACACCACAGCACAATGGTGTATCTGAGAGGCGTAACTGAACCTTGATGGACATGGTTAGATCTATGATGAATCATGCAACTCTTCCAAAATCCTTTTGGGGCTATGCGCTTAAGACAGCTGTTTACTTACTAAACAGAGTCCCGACCAAGGTAGTCTCTACTACTCCATATGAGACGTGGAATAGTAAGAAACCTCATTTATCTCACCTAAAGATATGGGGTTGTCCTGCTTATGTAAAGCGGACTGTATCAGACAAATTGGATGCTAAGTCTGATAAATGTCTATTTATTGGATACCCTAAGGAAACGAAAGGTTACCAATTCTATCATCCCTTGGAACAAAAGGTGTTTGTTTCAAGGCATGCTGTATTTCTAGAAAAAGAATTTCTTTTACAAGAAAACAGTGGGAGTAGCATTGAACTTGAAGAAGTTCAAGAAACTCCAATAGACATTATAGAGACACCTAGTCTAGACCCACAACCAATAACTCATAATGATGAGCTATCAGTTGAACCTAAAACAACACCACTTCTTCGTAGGTCTGATAGGACACGCAATATTCCAGAGAGATACGGATTTCTCATAAGTGAATCGAACGACGTGTTACTCATTAACGATGACGAACCTATCAGTTATGAAGTTGTTTTGAAAAATTCAGAAAGGGATAAATGGCTTGAAGCCATGAAGTCGGAAATGGATTCCATGTACAAAAATCAAGTATGGGACTTGGTTAACCCATCTGAAGGGATTAAACCCATAGGGTGCAAGTGGGTTTTCAAGAAGAAAACTGACATGGAAGGTAATGTTGTTACCTTTAAGGCTAGATTAGTGGCAAAAGGATATCGTCAGAAACAAGGAATTGATTATGACGAAATATATTCGCCAGTAGCTATGCTTAAATCCATTCGGATGCTCCTGGCCATAGCAGCTCATTATGATTATGAGATATGGCAAATGGATGTGAAAACAGCTTTCCTTAATGGAAACCTGCTTGAGGATGTATACATGATACAACCTGAAGGTTTCATATCGGTTAATAAAACCAAAGTATGCAAGCTTCGATGATCCATATATGGACTAAAGCAAGCATCCAGGAGCTGGAACATCCGTTTTGATGAGACAATCAAAGAGTTTGATTTCTCACAAAATCCTGACGAACCTTGTGTGTACAAGAAGGTTAGTGGGAGTGCAATCGTATTCCTAGTGTTATATGTCGATGACATATTACTTATAGGAAACGATATATCAGTCTTACAGTTAGTTAAAATTTGGTTGTCCAAAACTTTCTCCATGAAAGACCTGGGAGAAGCAACCTATATCCTTGGGATTAGAATCTATAGAGATAGATCAAAACGGTTGCTTGGTCTTTCGCAGTCTACATATATAGACCGAGTGCTAGAAAGGTTTAGCATGTCATCGAAAGGAATCCCAAGAATGGGATCCCATCAAGCATGGTCCGCACAGGCATGGGATTTACATGAATAAGATTCCTTATGCATCCGCGATAGGATCTATCATGTATGCTATGTTATGTACTAGGCCCGATGTATCGTATGCTCTGAGCGTCACAAGCAGATACCAGTCTGATCCAGGAATGGATCATTGGCGGCTGTCAAGACAATCCTCAAGTACTTAAGAAGCACTAAGGATGTGTTCCTAATATATGGAGAAGGTGAAATGGTAATATGTGGGTATACAGATTCCACTTTCCAGACAGATAAGGATGACTCCAAATCTCAGTCTGGATACGTATTTATTTTGAATGGAGGGGCAATAAGTTGGAAGAGTTCCAAGCATGACACCATAGCAGATTCTACCACGAAAGCGGAATATATTGCAGCTTCGGAAGTAGCAAAGGAAACAGTCTGGATCAAAAAGTTTATCTCAGAACTTGGTGTGGTTCCAACCATTGATGAAGAAATACTAGTTTTCTGCGACAACAATGGAGCTATTGCACAAGCAAAGGAACCAAGGTCTCATCAGCGATTCAAACATGTGCTTCGCTACTATCATCTGATTAGAGTGATTATAAGTAGGAATGATATACAAATTGAGAAAATTCCCACTGAAAGGAATTAGCGGATCCTTTAACTAAGGCCTTGCCTCAAAGCAAGTTTGAGGGTCATGTTAGAGCCTGTGGTATTGGGCCAAGTGGGAGTTTGTTAGTGATATGAGTGAAGTGTCCTAAGGCAATCGTCTTAAGATTGTAATCATTTATTTAATAAATGAATATTCACTATTTGAGTATACATGTTTGTGTATTTGATTGAGATCTTAAACTCATTTACTGAATGTCCCGCAATACAATTCACAGCATGAGAGAATTTGTGATGAATCACAACTAGTGATTATCTCTACATGTGCAATTGTGAAGTATTGAAATTGTCCCTAGTCGATGAATTGATAAATACGGACACTATCAATTCTGTTGAGACTAGCATGGGTTATTCTCTAATCAGCTGATTCTCACTGGGCTGGTGACATTGAGATGTCCAGAGATAAACATGAATGCTAGTTAAGGGAACTAGTTCATTGGAGTGACTGGCTGTAAAACTTCATATGGTAGTCTACATATAGATATGTCAGTGAAGTTCTTACTGCTAGCTTAAGTACGATGTTCCTTTGACTGCGGTGTTCAAGTCATCTTGGTCATGGAGACTTATACTATTGACATCTTAAGCAAGCATCTCCAAGGAGGTGTGGACCCCAGGATGATTGGGTATAAGCCGAAGTGCCCGAAGATGTTTGAACAGCCCTACCAAAGGATTCACCACTCCTTGCGAGGGAGATGTTATACCTGAGGCCTATCGTCGGATTGATTACTCGAAGCCTCTGGCCAGAGCATGACATGTTCAGAGTATGAATATTCTTAAACTACATGAGAGTAATTAGAATCCGTAGGACGAGAAAACGTTACTTGGGCTAGGTGTGACGTAGTCAGCCTAGTGGGGACTGACACACATAGACCATGTCTGAACCAAGTGGGTATAAGATGGTGAAGGGAAATGGGCACGATTCATTATAGCTGCTGAAGGGTTCAGAATTGTTTCTGAGGTCAACCGTTGATCTTTCGATTAATTGGGGATCATGAGATGTACTACTAGGTGTCACTCATGATCATTGTTATAATTGATTAATTATAGGACGACCCAACATAAATCGAAAGCCTATTTAGTCACACACACTACGAGTAATCCGAGGGATTTAAAACGAGTTGAAAATTGGATTTTCCAATCAAGAGAGATTAAGTTTGGTTGAGTCAAACGATAAGTCGAATCTGAATTTTTCAGAGACGCATCGGAAGCGTAAAATGGCTAAGTCTTTTGAAGACTTAATAGATGAATTAAATAAGTTTAATTCATTGGGGCTTGGCTTGGATGGGCCGGCCAAAGAGGGCCTCCATCCTCTTTGCTTGGCCGGCCACAACAAAGGGAGAGAACCAAGTTTTTGGTTCAATTTATAAAATAAACCAAGTGTGGTTTGTTTTATAAAATTATGGATGATATAAATTTTTATATAATAAACCAAGGTTTGGTTTATTTTTCATGGAAATTAAAATGAACCATGGATTGGTTTATTTTATAAAATCAATCATGGATTGATTTACCATGATAAGGAAATTTATTCCATAGGAGAGAGGAGACCTGATTGATTTTTTAATCATGAATTAAAATATGATTTTAACCATGATATAAAATCAAACTTGGCATGATGGAATAAGTTATTCCATATTTGAGAGGCTTGATGGTTGAGAGGTCACTATATAAAGGACCCAAGGCAAGGCTTGGGTGGGAAAATAAGAGATGAAGGCATAGGCTCTCTCCCTCTCTTTCTCTCCTTCTCTTCTCCCCTTCTTGCCGTGCGCCAACCAGCCCCAAGAAGGTACACCAGCCGACCGCCCCTGCCCTTTCCCTGCCGACCACCACCTGCTGCCGGAGAAGGAAGCTCCGACTATCTCTTGGCTGGAAGAAGGTGCTGCCGGAATTAGAGTTTGCCGCAAGGATCTTTTTGCCGCAAGCCTCTTCTTTTGCTTCGCCGGAATTTTGATTCGGCCATCCTTTTGTGGTTAGTCTTCCGACTTCTCTCTTGGTTTTTCTTGTCGCTTTCTCAGAGAATCTAGTAGTTCTCGAGAACACGAAACTCATGGCTTTGCGAAGTCATCCCGAAGATACTCGACGTGGACGCGAATAGAGGTGGAGCTTCCAAGGGACGCTTACGGTTGGATCTCGTCCCTTCCTTCGAGTTACGCGAGGTAATACGTAAATTAGTTTATGTTTCTGCAAAATTTTAAATATATGATCATGTCTACACAAGATAAAATTGCATGCTTAGATGTGTGGTTAAATGAATTTAGAGAAATTATTTATGCTAAACCTTCCGCTGCACGTAATTAATTTTAAAATTACGAACCCGCATTGAACCCGCATCCATGTCAACAT
>JAGFNQ010009883.1:0-177070 GCA_024364735.1 Boesenbergia rotunda | reverse complement strand
TGTGATCGAAGACCCATCGATTACATCTGTAGTTCGGCAAGGGGAGTAAGGCAAGAAGCGTACCTCATTCAGTAGGAGAAACTGAAGCCAGGGAACTTCCCAGGCACAGGCAAACCATGGGATGCTTAAGCATGGTTCAAAACGCTGGAAAGAATAGTAGAGCTACTGGACTGGCATGAGGTAGAGAAGATAAAGTGTGCATCTTTCTGCCTTACGGGAGATGCTAGAATATAGTGGGAGAGAGTCAAGGCCAAGAGAAATGTCAACCAGATGACATGGGCCGACTTCGAGACTGAGTTCTTCGAAGAATATTTTCACATGCAAGTAACCAACAAGCATTATGATGAATTCACGGAGTTCAGACAAGGAGAACTATCCGTGGATGAAGCAGTGAAGATGTTGAAGCGGTTAGCTCATTTGTGCCTAGAGCTAGTTAGCACAGAAAAAGAGGTAGTTAGGCTAATGCTCAAGATGTTAAGGCCTGAGATAGCGTTGAAGGGGGGGCTAGCGGTGTTAAGAGGATGCAAACCTCCGAGGAACTAATAAGTAGTGCTTTGATCACTGAGCACTACTTAAACAGTATAAAGGCCACCAGAAAGGTTGAACGATGATGTTCTTAACAACCTTACCGTCAGGGGAAGTAATGGCCTCTACTGAGAGGCTAAGGGCAGTATCAATCTAGATTTCCAACCGAGAGCTCTACAGTGACTTGTTAGTCCTTGAGATGAAGGATTACGATGTCATTTTAAGAATGGACTTCTTGAGCAAGTATAATGCTTCTATAGACTGCCGCAAAAAGAAGTCAAGATCACACCAGAAGCAGAACCTTCATTTGAGTTTATTGGAGACCCAAGGAGAAAGATAATAGGTTCCTACCTACCTTACAAGCTCAGAGAATGTTAGAGAAGGGGTGCTCTGGTTTTCTAGCTCATATAGTGGATGCGAGTCAAGGAGAAGGATTGAAGAGAGAGAAGTGAGGGTAGCCTGTGACTATCCTGAGGTGTTTCCTGAAGAGTTACCAGGACTTCCTCTCAATCGGGAAATTGAGTTTGAAATTGAGTTGGCCCCAGGAACCCACCCAATTTCGAAGGCACCTTATCGCATGGCACCAGCAGAACTGAAAGAATTACAAGAAAAATTGCAAGAGCTGCTTGACGAGGGTTTCATCCGCCCTAGTCATTTACCGTGGGGAGCTCCTGTACTGTTTTGTCAAGAAGAAAGATGGATCTATGCGAAGTGCATAGATTATCGAGCTTTGAATAAGGTAACCATCAAGAACAGATATCCCTTGCCAGGATAGATGATTTATTTGATCAGCTGAAGGGAGCTACAGTGTTCTCCAAGATAGATCTGCGATCGGGTTACCATCAGCTCAGAGTGAAGGAGAGTGATGTGCCAAGGACTGCTTTCAGTACAAGATACGGCCACTACGAATTTGTAGTAATGCCTTTTGGAGTAACCAATGCTCCAGCAGTCTTCATGGAGCTGATGAACCACATCTTCAGGGAGTATCTCGATAAATTCGTCATTGTATTTATTGATGATATTCTCATATACTCACAGACTCCAGAGGACCATGCTACACACTTGAGGATAGTGCTGCAGATCCTTCAGCAAGAGAAGCTCTATGCAAAATTCTCAAAGTGTGAGTTTTGGCTAGATCAGGTGGCCTTCCTAGGTCACATTGTATCCAAAGAAGGCATTCAAGTTGATCCAGCCAAGATAGAAGCAGTCAGCAACTGGTGTAGACCCAAGAATGCCAGTGAAATCAGAAGCTTCTTAGGCCTGGCAGGATATTACAGAAAATTTATGGAGGACTTTTCCAGGATAGCCTCTCCACTCACAGCCTTGACCAGAAAGAACAAGAAGTTTGAATGGTCAGATAAATGCGAGCACAGTTTTCTAGAGCTGAAGAAGAGACTGACCAGTGCTCCCATCCTGACTGTTCCAGAGAGTGACAAGGCCTTTGACATGTACAGTGATGCATCCAAGATGGGCCTTGGAGCTGTCCTCATGCAAGATGGTAAAGTAATAGCATATGCCTCCAGACAGCTAAAGGACTACGAGAAGAATTACCCTACGCACGACCTTGAGCTAGCAGCTGTGGTCTTTGCACTGAAGCTCTGGAGATACTACCTGTATGGAGTGCAGTGCAGAATCTTCACAGACCATCAGAGTTTGAAGTACTTCTTCACTCAGAAGGATCTGAATATGAGGCAGCGCAGGTGGCTAGAGTTGGTCAAAGATTATGACTGTGAAATCCTCTACCACCCAGGTAAAGCTAATAGAGTGGCAGATGCACTGAGCAGAAAATCCTGTGCCACACTGATGTCCCTATCATCACTGTCTCTACCACTTCAGAAAGAAATAAAGGATTTTGGAGTCGAGGTAATAATTGGGCAACTTTCTGCATTGACTCTAGAGTCAACCCTGCTTGTGGATATACAAAGAAAGCAAAGTCAAGACCCAGAGATCCAGAAGATCAAGCAGGAGATCCAAGAGGCAGAAAATTCAGAGTTTCGAGTATCAGATAGTGGCATCCTCTATCTTGGAGACCGCCTTTGCGTCCCCAATGATGAGGAACTAAGAAAGAATATTTTAGAAGGGGCCCACAGTACCCCGTACTCTATGCATCCTGGTTCTACCAAGGTGTACCAAGATTTAAAGCAAAGGTTCTGGTGGTCTGGACTCAAGCGAGACGTGGCCAGATATATCAGTACCTGCTTGACCTGCCAGAGAGTCAAAGCAGAGCACCAGAGACCAGGAGGAGTTCTACAGCCACTTCCCATTCCAGAGTGGAAGTGGGAAGAAATATCCATGGACTCTATCACAGGTCTTCCAAGAACCACCCATGGACACGATGCAATTTGGGTGATAGTGGACAGATTGACCAAGTCTGCCCACTTCCTAGCCATCAAGTTATCGCATTCGGTAGAGCAGTTAGCACAGCTGTACGTGAGAGAAGTAATCAGGCTTCACGGAGTTCCGAAGTCGATCGTTTCTGACAGAGATGGGCGGTTCGTCTACCATTTTTGGAGGTGTGTTCAGGACGCCCTAGGCACCAGACTTCAGTTCAGCACAGCCTTCCATCCCCAGACTGATGGACAAACAGAGAGAGTAAATCAGATTTTAGAAGACATGCTCAGGGCTTGTGCATTGGACTTTAAAGGTAGTTGGTGCAAATTTCTGTGCTTAGCTGAGTTTGCCTACAACAATAGCTATCAGGCCACCATCAGGATGGCGCCTTATGAGGCATTGTATGGCAGAAAATGCAGATCACCCATATGTTGGCAGGAAGCTAGTGAGAAGAAAGAGATGGAGTCAGGACTAGGCAGCCAGACTGAGCTTATAGATGAGACCACTCAGGCTATCCAGACGATCCGCCAGAGGATTGAGACTGCCCAGAGTAGACAGAAGAGTTATGCTGACACACGCCGTAGGCCACTGGAATTCCAAGTTGGAGATTCAGTATTCCTCAAGGTCGCTCCTATGAAGGGAGTGATGAGATTTGGAAAAAAGGGCAAGCTGAGTCCTCGCTACATAGGACCCTACATGATTATAAAGAGAGTTGTGAAGGTAGCCTATGAGCTGGATTTGCCAGAGGATATGTCAGCGATCCACAGTACCTTTCATGTCTCCATGCTAAAGAAGTGTATTCACGATCCCGATCAAGTGATTCAGCCTCAGTCAGTACAGATCCAAGAAGATCTTAGCTATGAGAGCAGACCGACACAAATAGTGGACAAAGCAGTTAAAAGATTAAGAAACAAAGAAGTGCCACTAGTGAAGGTCATCTGGCAGAATCAAAAGCATGAGGAGGCTACTTGGGAACGTGAGGACAGCATGAGAGAAAGATATCCAGAATTATTGTAAGTTCGAGGACGAACTTTTTATAAGGTATGGGGGATTGTAACGTCCCAAAATTTCCATTTTAAGTTCTTAAAATCCTTAGAATTATTTAAAAATGATTTAGAAATATTCTAGACATTTTTAGGAATTTTTAGAATATTTTTATGGAATTTTCCGAGTTCGTTTAGTATTTTTAAAAAAAGAAAAACGTTAAAGGGCAGCAGGGGGATCAAACCCGCGACCACCACGAGAGCAGGCGCGCACGGAACCGGCTGGGCTAGGGTATCAAGCACAACAAAAAGTGGAGAGAAATATATTTATAAAGTAGTTACGTTTTTTTTCCATAAAGATAGTATAAATAGATAAGTTAAGAGAGGAATTTTATTTTCTCTCAAACCCTCTCCTTCGCCCAAGCTTGCGCCGACTCCTTCCCCTCTCCTCTCTTGGGCGAAACAACACCAAGCTCTAGAGGGCCGGCCAAGGCTCTCCTCCGAGAGATATTCCTATATTCAGGACCCCGCGACGAGAGGAACGCGTAGGCGCGAAGAATTCTCCGAGATCTCAATTTTCTTCCGAACCTCCGACGCCGTTCTTGGTTGTAAGTCCAAGATATCAATGTAAGTACTGCTCACCTGCAGTAAGAGGCGGTTTTTCCGCAAGAATTTCCTTTAAAAGTTTTAAAAGAGACATTTACCTTTAGTTTGAGATTTTTCATGTGATCTTAGTTCATTATATGCTTGTATAAGTTTGATTAAGCACCCTATATGAGATTAGGGGCTAAGAAAGTTATGAGAAAAGAAAAGAGAAGATAAAGATAAGAAAAGAAAAGGCCAAGGCCTTAAGAAATCCCCAAAAGTCAAGACTTAGGGATTTTAGCACGCAAGGTGCTCGAGAAAATGCCAAGGCATTTACAGATAAGAAAGAAAAGAAAGAAAAGCTATTTTATTTTCCAAGGCTAGTACCCGGCGTCCAAGGGCGTCGTTAAAGAAATCCAGGTGTCCAATTCCAAGGTCTTGGCCCTGGTAGACCAAGGTCTGCTCTATTAGGATTGGTGGCTCGCTACCCCAACCTTTTAGGGAACGCGCATGAGATGGTACTTACGTCTTCAGTGGATCCAAGTGATTATTATTTTCAAGTATATGCTTTAGCAAAGTTTTCTAAAGTTTAAGAAAGTTTTCAAAGAGTTAAAGAAAGATTTTAAGTTAAAGAATTGCTAAAGTTTCAAGTTAAGCCAAGAAAAGTGAGTTAAGATTTATAAATGCTTTAGTATGCATGTTTTCGAGTTATACATGTTCTTAGTGTTTCTTTCAAGCATATAAGTATCTCATGTGATTTCATATTGTTCAAGAAGCATGTTTGCACATTTCGAGATTTTGTGAGCTAGATAGTACTTACTAAGCTTTATGCTTATAGATGCATTTCCTCTTACTGTAGGTAAAGGTAAAGACAAGCAATTCTGAAGGAAGGCGACAAGGAGATGCTGAGCGACGTGTGTGTGGTGGTTGATTTTGGAGAGATCCTTGAGACGAGACAATTTAGTTATTTGAATTACAATGTTTAAGTTTATTCAAATTCCAAGTTATTGCCTTATGGAGTTTTAGCGAACGTTTAAGCTTTGGATAGTTTTACATGCTCAATTTCTTAGAGTAAAGATTCCATATCATTTCATTTAGCATACATATCCTTATGATTGCATTAGATGAGTAGAAGTGTGAGTAGTTTAGATTATTGATACTTTGTTGGAGTTATTGATGCATGTGCCAAGATAGTGCTAGTTTCTCTTTTGAATTAAGTTTTATTGCTCAATTATTCTTATAAAAGTTGCTTTCTCATTTCATAATGCCTTAGTGATGTCATAGAATTTTGTGTGATGAGTTTCAATGGTTAGAAGTTAAGTTTGGTACAAACTTTAGCCTAAAGTTTATATAGACTTTCATAACTTGCTAAATCCCGCAAAAGTCCTAATTTCAAGTTTATGGATTCGTTTTGATTGGCTAAATTGTTTAGAAAACTTGTATAGAGTATAGAAATGGTGTCATGATTTTGTATGGCTCGAAAGTATAGGTTTGGTGGTGTTTTGAAACAAGGCCTTGAATCTGAAATTCAGATTTCCAGGCGTGCCAGTCGACTGGTTCAGTATCAGTCGACTGGCCTATCGAACAGTAGCTTCTGTTCGATGCATCAGTCGACTGCCAAGAGGCCAGTCGACTGGTGCCGTGCCCAGAAACTTTCTGTGGCCGATACCAGTCGACTGGTCAGAGGGCAGTCGACTGGTACCGTTGCAGTGAAGCTCTAGAGAAAGGAAGTATGCCATTGTATCATGCATGACTATTAGAGTTAGTATATCATAGATAGATTTAAATTGAGAAGAAAAAAAAAGGATTTCCGCATTCTTAGTCGTGCATTAGAGTCAAGAAGTAAAGAAAGTAACGATCCGTCTAAGGCAGAGAAGGCGGGTCGCTACACAGTCGACTGGTGTAGGATGGAACAAGTTGGCAGATTTGAACGTTGTACGGTAATGGTCGCATCTGAGTGGGACCGGTCGACTGGCCTAGGGGCAGTCGACTGGTAGCGGCCTGAGATGACTCGAGCCCTATTTAAAGGAGCTCGTTTCATGCCTTCGCTTCATAACGAAACTCGCTTGGGTAAAGTGAGTTAGTAGTCTTTTGTGCTCATAATGTTGTCCGTATTTGTGGCGAGGTTTCTCCACCTACAAGGAGCGACAGATCTAGCCGGAGGTTATTCGGGGCGTGATCCACTGACGGATTCTTGGATTAGTCACCCGTCCGGGGTGGATACCAAATAAATCGGTTTGTTAGCATTGTCTATTATTGTTAGTTTTATTTTATTTGTATTTCCGCTGCGCTAACAACTGTGTAGAGAACTCAACGAAAAAGTGCTATTCACCCCCCCTCTAGCAACGTCTTCGATCTATCATATTGCACCTCAACATTTTTCATGGTCATCACAACAGAACGATGTCTGCTTTATCATTGTATGACAATCTATTGGAGATATAGGGGAATTTTAGTCGAATTGAAATTACACAAACTTAATTTCAACTTATCTATCGAGATCATCTGAGTAGATAATCTCAAGCTGTCAACAAGGCTGGTTCAGTTGTGCTTCTGGTGATCCACACAGAGTGGGATACGAAGTGTTGAGTTTGAGTAAGGAAATCACTTGACTGCCAAGTGCTGTCGAGTCGGGATGAGTTCTCTCGAGTGGATGTCGTGCGAAAGTCGAGTGCTCCCGAGTGAACGCTGAGCTGAAGCTAAATGCTCCCAAGAGGACATTGAGTGGAAGTCGAATTCTCCTGAGTGGACACCGAGTGGAAGCTACGTACTCTCGAGTGGACGATGAGTCGGGACGCAAGTCACCCAAATTGTCGAGTCAAGAAATGAAAGTGGCAAGTCGCTAAGTACCAAGTCTCTCAACTCCCAAGTGGTGCCAAGTTGGGATGAGTAGTTGCCCGAGCAGGTTACTGAGTCGGGAAGAAGCGTCCCTGACTACTGAGTGTTTACTGAGCCCGAGTGGATTGTTGTATCTAGTCGAGAAGTCATGTCGAGACCAGGCCTGTGTTAGACATCGTGTTTTAGTTTCACCTCACCTCCGACGATACTTTGAGGTTGTTGTGGGCCATTTGTTTCCTAGGATCCAACGGCGAACCATGATCACCACCAGGCACTATTGTCACGACAAACTGAATACGTATCTGAATGGTCTCACATAGACTTTCACTACAAAAATAATCGCAATTACCGACGGGATTTTTTTTCATCGGTAAATCCAGACGGAAATTTAATATTGTCCGGAAATCTAGGATCCCCGCATGTGGCAAAAAAAATTTCAAATAGAAATAATTAAGTTTCCTTCAAGAATATCCCGACGAATATTGAATTTCATCAAGAATCCTGGGACCCGCCCACGTGGCAAAAGTATTTCCCGCTAGAATTAAATTTCCGTCAGGAATACTCCTGATGGAATTAAGTTTCCGAAGGAATTTTTGGGCTTTCCAATAGAATTTAATTTCCGTCGGGAATTTCCTAACGAAAATTTAATTCTGTAGGGAATCACGATCAAATTAGGGTTGTGCCTTAGGATATCTCTCAAATCGCGATCAAATGGTATTTCTGTCGCGAATTTTCCGACGAAAAATTTTATTTCGTCGAAACTGTTCTGACAGAAATGCCATTTCCATCGGTGTATATGCCAACGGAAATATGATTCCGTCGGTATATTTTTTGATGGAATTAGATTTTCATCGGTTCTGATCGAATTATAATTCTGTCTAAAATTATATCGACAGTGGTGAATTTCCTTCGGTAGATTACGACCGACGGATTTTTCCTAGGCTGAGAAAAAAATTCCATCGATATTCCATCGGTATCTACGTTTACCAATATAATATTTGTATTGGTAAATCCAAACTCTAGATTGCACTGTCCTGCTCACCCACACGCGAGAAACACTCTCCCCATGTATTTGTTTACATTATATATGCATGTGCGACAATATAAACCAACTAGCTAGCCCTTGAACTACTAATATGGCACTAAAGCTCCCATGCACAATGAAATCCTCTTCGTCTACCTCTTGATTCCCATTCAAATTTCCAATAGGTGAGAGTTTAGAGGTGAAGTGATGTTGCATTTTCAACCATCAAGAGACATTCTAAAGGGATAAGCAAGCATCAAAAGCATAGTTCTGAATTATAAAGTATTTTTTTTCTTTCATTTCCATTTGTATTTTGTATTGCTTTTATTTGTTCTTGTAAGAACTTGTTGTAAGTGGCTTCTCTACCTCCGGAAGGTATTCGAAAAAGAGAAGTTTATGGTGGAGGGAGATTGCTAGGAGCAGACCTTAGATTAGTTACCTAATTAGAGGCGGATACTAAATAAATTCTGAAGTTGTGAATATGACATCGGTTTTTTATTAAGCTTCACTGCACATTCAAACAACAAACATAAAATCAAGACAAAAAGCGATAAAAGCTATTCATTTTCTTCTAGCTCGCACGGATGCTAATAGTATCATCCTAGTATGGAGGTACTAGCATTTCCATTAGTGAGAATGGCAGGAGACAACTCTTCAGTGCTCATCGAAGAGGGCAACACTAATAGCATAGAGCAATCACTACAAGAAAAAAGACCTATTGTGACACTTTTTTATGACACTTATTGGTAAATGTCATTACAAACTAATTATAATGACATTTATTATAACAGAGATATTTTATTTAATAAAATGTCCGATTAAACCATTTATCCTGACACATTTATAAATGTCTTTATAAATCTAAATTTTTTTTTATTAAAATAGTTAATTTAATTTTTTTTAATTTGCAGAAGGAGCAAATTAAAAAAGGCCAACGCACGGGCACGGGCACGGGCACGGGCACGGGCACGGGCGCGGGCCTAAAAAAGGAGTAAATGTGTCAGGATAAACCAAGTGTTTAGGAGTAAATGTGTCCGATTAAACCGAGTAAATGTGCAGAAGGAGCAACGCACGGGCGCGGGCGCGGGCGTGATCGCGCGAACCGGCCTAAAATTTTCGCTCGACGCGCGAACAAAGGCCATAAGATTCGCTCACCCACGCCAGCACACGAAAACCTAAATCGCAGTTCGATCACCACTCCTTTCTCCCTCGCTCGCTCGATCGCCGCTCCTTTCTCCCTGCTCCAGCGCACCTCCACCAGCCGGTCTGGGCTGTGCGAGCGCCTCCCCACGCGCGGCGCTCCTCCCCACCACGCCGTCTACTCACCAACGCTGTCTGCTCTACTCGCGCGCCTCCCCATCATCATGGTCATCTCCCTACTCGGCCCTCCTCGCCATACGCCACCTCCCCGGCCACAAAAGCCATCTGCCCCGCTGTCTACCCTGTTGAGGTTATTATTCTTTCCTCTTCCACCATCTCATGATTTGAATCCCTAGTTTGCAAGGTTTTTGTGCGCTCTGTTTAAGATTTGTGATCGAAGGTGAATTGAATTCAATGATGATGTCGTTTGGTTAGCAAAGCAGTTAGAACATTTTTTGTTTCTGAATCCCTTGTTTTCTGAATCCCTAGTTTTCTGAATCCTTGTTGCCAGTATAATCCATGTTAATTAACATTTTAAAGAACATAAAATGAATCCCTTTTTTTGAATCCACGTTTGGTTTTCTGAATCCCTTCTTTTTTCTGAATCCTAGTTTTCTGAATCACTCTCCTAAGCTCTCGAGATTGAGGTTGTTCTTAGGAGAGGGTACCAACCATTTCAAGACACCATGAAATTTTAGCTCAATGGGTCATTAGAACTTGTATTCGAGAATAAAAAAGATCCTTGACTCAAACAAAGAAATGTTTCCAAGCATGATACAAATGATAGACACAAGATGAACTTGTAAAAATAGAATTCAACAGTCAAATTATTAATTCATATTCTGAGGAGGCATTTCTGTGTTTCAAACAGTCAAACAGTCAAACAAAATTCATATTTTCGGTTACATGTCTCTAGCTTGATATTTTCTGTGTTTCAATTTCCTTTCTCTATGTAAATTTTCAGTCTTTACATATGGAAATTAATGTACATGATTAAAGAAGTTGGTGGTGCTCTATCTTGACAATGAGTTGCTGCCATTTTTAGAAAAACTGAACCGAATATCTAAATCATTTTTTAGATTCTAGAATCTATCAAAATCATAGAAAAAATGAACCGAATATCTAAATTATTTTTTAATTCTAGCTAGAATCTATCCAAATCATACTTTTCTATTTACTTTTGAAGAAATCATACTTGCTCTTAACTATTAGTTTTCCTAATTCACCTTTAATTTTTAAGTTTGCCCAATATACAAATCTAAAATGTTTAGCAAATTATCCAACAGCATGATTTCTCAAGGAAAAAAATAAATTATTTGAATTTGTCTGAATTTAGGAATCAGGATGATTGTTAAGGGATTTCTCACCCATTAAGTTTGCATAAATTTACTCGAGATGGTAGATATATTTTCCAATTTCTATGTTGGTAATTGAATCTTTGAGATTTTGACTGACTTTTTTTTTTGAACTAGTTTTAATAGATCTTTTTACTGGACTTATGATGGATAAAAGTTGGATGTTTTTGCCAAGACAAACTGAAGAATACAGAAAAGGACTTGAGAATTTCTTAGATTTTGCATTTTCTAATGCAAACATAAATGGAACGATTGCATGTCCTTGTGCAAGGTGTAAGATGGGCATATGTGTTTCAAGAGAGGATGCTTATGATCATTTGACAGTTGATGGATTTATCAAAGGTTATACTCATTGGGTGGCTCATGGAGAGATAGCATGCAGTGCATCTTCAATATCTAGTTCTGTTCCATCTAATGATGATGTCGATGATATGGAGGGACTAGTTCATGAAGCTTTTGGGATCCCACAACACGAAGGTAGTACAATCAATACAACAGGATTTGAACAGGTGAAAGATATTCCAATTGGAGAGGCCGAGAAATTCTATAAATTAATTGATGATTCACAAAAAGAGTTATATCCCGGATGCAAGAAATTCTCAAAACTTTCATTCATCATTCGCTTGCTTCACTTAAAATGTCTTGGGAAAATGACCAATAAAATCTTCAATATGATTTTGGATTTGTTGAGAGAAGCATTTCCAAATGCTATGCAAGATTTACCAAAGTCATACTATGATGCAGAGAAATTGATGAAGCAATTAGGACTTGGTTATGAAAAGATCGATGCTTGCCCTAATGATTGCACTTTATACTGGAGGTTGGATGAAGAAAGTGTTCGATGCAAAACATGCAACGAGACTAGATGGGAAACATCTGAAGATGATCCTATTGGCGGCAAGAGGAAAGTTGCACGCAAGGTTTTATGGTATTTTCCAATAAAGCCTAGGTTACAACGTTTGTTCATGTCCTGCAAAACAGCAATCCATATGAGATGGCATTCTGAATCTCGCACGAAAGATGGTTACATGCGACATCCAGCTGATTCCCCATCTTGGCAAACGTTTGACCATAATCACCCAAATTTTGCAAAGGAGCCCCGAAACATAAGGCTAGGATTAGCTTCGGATGGATTTAATCCATTCAAAAATATGAGTGTGGTGCATAGTACATGGCCAGTCATTTTAGTTCCTTATAATCTTCCACCATGGATGTGTATGAAACAACCATACTTTATGTTATCGTTGTTAATACCTGGTCCTTCTGCTCCTGGAAATAATATTGACATCTATTTGCAGCCCCTTGTTGCAGATTTGAAGGATTTGTGGGAGGTAGGATTGGAAATATATGATGCGTCAACCAAGCAAAATTTTCAATTACATGCCACATTACTATGGACAATTAGTGATTTTCCTGGATATGCAAACTTATCTGGATGGAGCACCAAAGGTAAATTTGCATGCCCAGTGTGCCACAAAGCTACGCATTCACGATGGTTAAAAAATAGCAAAAAATATTGCTATATGGGGCATCGGAAATTTTTAAACAGTGATCATGAGTTTCGCAAAGATGCTCAACATTTCGATGGCACAAAAGAGTATGGAAGACCACCACCAACACTTTCAGGAGGCACAGTGATCAATGAGTTGAAAAATTTTAAATTCACATTTGGAAAAACAGTTGATGATAATCCAGAACTACCATTCAATTGGAAAAAGCTAAGTATTTTCTTTGATTTACCTTATTGGAAAGATAATGTGATACGTCACAATCTTGATATTATGCATATTGAGAAGAATGTGTGCGAATCAATTTGTGGGACATTGTTGAATATGGAAGGGAAAACTAAAGACAATATTAAATCACGTCGTGATTTGCAAGAAATTGGGATAAGATCAGCACTTCATCCTATTAACAAGGGACCAAGTAAAGTATATTTGCCTCCAGCATGTTATTCAATGGGGAAAAAAGAAAAGGGTATATTTTGCAAGGTTTTGAAAAAAGTTAAAGTTCCAGATGGCTATGCATCCAACATTTCACGGTGTGTTCAAATGAAACCGGCAAAATTAATTGGTTTAAAAAGCCATGACAATCATATTTTGATGCAACAGTTGTTACCCGTAGCACTACGTAAAACTTTGTCTAAATCAGTTAGGAATCCTTTGATTAAATTGTGTAGGTATTTTAGAGAGCTGTGTTGTAAAGTAATTTCACCAAGTGATGTGGTTCGTCTAAGGAAAGATATTGGGGTGATACTCTGTCAACTTGAGAAGATTTTTCCTCCCTCATTTTTTGACATAATGATTCATTTGACTGTACATTTGGCTACTGAAGTACAACTTGCTGGACCAGTTTACTATCGGTGGATGTATCCAATTGAAAGGTAATAAAAAAATCTTATTCATATTTTTTTGTTTGAATTATTATTTTCACTAAATAATACAAAACTTACATTTTTGATATAAGGTACTTGGGGACATTGAAGTCTTATGTTCGGAATAGAAGTAGGCCAGAAGGATCCATTGCTGAGGGTTATTTGGCTGAGGAATGTTTGACATTCTGTTCTTTATATTTAGCTGATTATGTAGAGACAAGATTCAATCAATCAACAAGAAATGATGATACAACTATCGGCTCAACATTTGTATTGGACGTGTTTACATCCTCTGGTTATGCACTTGGAAAGGCTATTGCAACTAAGTTTGATGATGAGACATTAAAGAAGGCGCATCAATATGTGTTATTCAACTGTCATCATGTACAACCTTATATAGAGTATGTTATTATATATTTCATCGTGTTTAAATATATAATCATCGATGTTTGTCAAACCATCATTCTTAATTTGTAGTGAGCATCGTCGGATTTTGAATCTTAGTCATTCCGGTCTTCCACCTCACCAAATTGAACGTATGCATAGTGATTCTTTTGCGTCTTGGTTTGCTAAACATGTAAGTATATGCTATAATTGTCATTAAAGTTATATACTATAATTTTATTCATAATTTATCATTTTTTCTTGTGATAGATTGAAAATGCAGATCTTTCACAAGCTGATTCAAAAACAAATGATCTGAAATCACTTGGCAGAGGCCCGAATTTTATAGGGATGCGATATGAAAAATTCATTTCCAATGGATTTAGGTTTCATACAAAAGAAGTGGAACGCAAGAGAAAAACACAGAATTGTGATGTAATTGTTCGAGCTACTAGTTCAAGTTATTCAAGTATTAGAGATCAGAATCCAGTATCAAGCGAACTTGATTACTACGGGATTTTACAAAATGTGATTGAGTTAGATTATGGGGGAGGTCGAAGAGTTGTTTTATTTGAGTGTGATTGGGTCTCCAAAGGCAAACGACTAAAATTGGATGAGGATGGCTTTCTATTAGCCAATTTTACAAATGTGAAGCGCCATAATGAGCCTTATATATTAGCATCCCAGGCCATGCAAGTTTTTTATGTGGAAGATCCAGTTGATTGTAATTGGCATGTAATTATCACCACCGATGCACGAGCACAGTATAAAATGCAACCTATGGCAGATGTTGATACATACCTTCAAAGTTGTATTTGTAATCCTGAAAACGACAATGAACAAGAAGAAGTTATTTGGGTTCGGGATGATGCTGTAGGAGTTGAAATTGATGTTGATACATTATGAGATTAAGGATATGTAACTCAATCAATTTTTAGCTTGTTTATGTTTTTCACTATGGACATTTTATTTATCATGTCTAAGGATACGTAACTACCTTTTGCTCTTTTCACTATGGGCATTTATTTTTTATGTAGTTTTTTTAATCATGTGTAAGGATATTAAATTAGATTTTGTCCATGTTTTTTTTATGTTTATCACTATGGACGTTTTTCACTATGGTTAATATGCATTTTATTTTATTTATCTGTAAATTATAATTTTTGCTCTTAATAGGAATGACTTGTGAGAGGCAAACTTATGGAAAGTCTCAAGATAAGGCAAATGCAAAATCTCAAAATACTGTTGCCAAATACATAGAAGGTACGTTAAGTAAAGTATTTGGTAATTTCATGCTTTAATTATCCTATATGGACAAAATCTAGTGTTTAATCTCTTGACTTGCATGCTTAAGTAAAAAAAAACGGTGTCAGAGAATAACAGTGTTGGTTCTGACAAATTGGAAAATACACATCCAACAGCATGCATTGAAAAGTTGAGTGCCAAGTTTATAGTTCCGACAATAGCAGTCAATCTGTAAGCAGCTGGAAAAGTTGAAACTATTCGAGTTTGTAAAAGAATCACAAATGAATGGTTGCATGATTAACAATAAGTTTTTTATTCTTTATTCATCACGCAGTTTGGAAAAGAACCATAAAAGCTGAATACTTTTTACTTTGTTCTTCATGCAGGATTAGTTGAGTCAAAACATATTATATAGATGAAAACTATATGTTGTCAGTGATAATCTGTGAAACTAAACTATCATATCAAAGTATCAAAAATTATGAAATCTACTTTACTCAAAAAAACTCTTTAAAAAACATAAGCACACGCTGCAACACCAATCCAAGTATTACAGATATACGAGGACCTCAGTAAATTCACTGTTTTCGGAATGTTGTATGTGGCATCAAAGGTCTTCATGTTTTGTATGAGTATCTGTATGGTGTAAATCTTTCACCTGATGTAGAGATCTATCGATAACACATCTTATTTACTAGAAATTGGTGGTAGAGTAAAAGGCCAAGTCTAGGCTACAAAGACAAGTGTGAGAAAGAACAAGGAGGGCCAACTTAATCTTGCCAAAATCTTAAGCCCTTGAAATAACTAAACTGCTTAGTTCTCAAACAATGGGGCATTTGTATTGGTTCTAGAGATTTACTATTTAATGCTGGAGAGCATTTCCTGATTCACTATTAAACTTGTGTCCATGCTTGACTTTTTTTTATTAGATATCAAAGCTTGATTTGGATAGTACATACTTTACAGATTTTTTATCTCAATCAGTATTTGGATATTAAACTTGCAATGTAGTTCATTTCTATTTTACTAATGAACATGTTGACTATATTCAATGAGCTCATCTCCGATATGTTTGTGTGGCAGGACAATGCTTATTGCTAAGATTAACCTCATGTTAAGTATTTTATGCTCTTATTTATGCTTTCTCATGGGTCTTGACAATGTTCGACGATAATCCTTTGACTCTTTTTATAAATAGGGAAATAATGTGCTCTTTTTTATGCTTTTCTTATGCTCTTTTATGCTCTTCAACTTGTTTTTGATAGGAATGACTCTTACAAGTAAAAAAGTTAGAAAATCTTATTGTCAACTTCAAGATGGGGAAAGGGAAATTGAGAATGTGGTAAATAGGAAAAAAGGTCAGAAGATCTAGTTGATTATACTTAAAAATACAATTTGCTTATAGTTTGTGTTAGAATAATACTTGTGCAGATTGCCAAAACAAACAAGGTGTATCAAATAAGCACATGGAGAAAGCATCAAACCATAAAGTCATTGATACATCAGGTATTAGATATCAAAAAAAATATGAAGTTTTAGAAAATTTTATTTCAAAATAAAAATTTCTATATGAATTTGGTATAATGCTTATTTCATGCTTTAATTATCCTATATAACTTGTTTTTTGATAGGAGCGACTCATAAAAGTAAAAAACTTAGGAAATCTCATTCTCAACTTCAAGATGGGGCAAATACTCCACCACCGGTTTTGATTTCCAACCATTCAACTGGAAGTGCAAAAGAAAGAGGTAGAATCTTATTTTATACATAAGCAATCAATAGTTTTCTTTTGTATAAATCTTATTTGATCTTTTTCTTTTGTATATTATCTACTTTATTCAAGTCTATGTGGCAAGGGAACTTGAGAATGTGGTAACTACGGAAAAAGGTCAGAAGATCCAGTTGATTATACTTAAATATACAATTTGCTTATAGTTTGTGTTAGAATAATACTTGTGCAGATTGCCAAAACATACAAGGTGTATCAAATAAGCACATGGAAAAAGCATCAAATCATAAAGTCATTGATACATCAGGTATTAGATATCAAAAAAAAATGAAGTTTTAGAAAATTTTATTTCAAAATAAAATTTTCTATATGAATTTGGTATAATGCTTATTTCATGCTTTAATTATCCTATATAACTTGTTTTTGATAGGAGCGACTCATAAAAGTAAAAAAGTTAGGAAATCTCATTCTCAACTTCAAGATGGGGCAAATACTCCACCACCGGTTTTGATTGCCAACCACGCAAGGGAACTTGAGAACGTGGTAACTAGGGAAAAAGGTCAGAATAACCTTTATTATATTTCATAATTAATTATCCTATTATTAATATTAAGGATAAATATCCTTTAATAATCAGCTTTAACGTTTTGTATATCATGCAATTGATCCATGTTTGAGTCAACTATAGCTGTCGGTGTAAATATTGTCCATGTTTGAGTCAGTGGTGCTTACCTTGAAAAGGCAGTTGCTTATCGAGCAAATTTTACAGGTAATTAATTGCCACTCCTTTATGCATTATCATTATTATTTGTGTATACTTTTCTTATTGAAATTGCATTCCTTAATCATAGGTGATGGTAGCTAGTTGCTAAAACGTAGTGATTAATCTATTTCCAGTCATTCAGTTGAAACTCAACTAACTTGGTAATAGCACCAATCATGAGAATTTTTGATGGTTTAAGATGATTCTACAATTTCTTATGATGCTTATCGGCCTCAACTCTGATTTCCCTGTTAAGGCTTGAATGCCTTAGTTTAAGGAAAATATGAAACAACCTTTTCTGCTTTCAGCCTTTTTCCCCATTTGACTACTTTCTCTATTGAAATTCATTAAGATTCCCACCCCCTAACACCTCACATTGGTAAACAATCATGGAAGACGGATTTGTGGTTGTTCTATGACCTTATCCTATTTTTTCTTTTTATGTTCTTTACTTTCTTGTTTCATTCCTCTAAGAATTTGAAGTGCCTAATAGTTATGAGTATAACGGTAAATCTTTCAAAAAGTTCAGAATTTGGTGGGTATTTTTTTTCATTGGTTGAATTTGGATATGAAAAATTGCATAATAGTGGGACTTCAGAAAGGTATTGAGTATTATGAAGTATATTTATCAGACATTGATGTTGTTAATCAGATGGTTGTGGATCTGATCAAATTTGTATACATTTGTTTTATTAAGACCTTTATAGTTGTAGAGAAGTATTTAATATCTCAAATATAATGCTCTTACAGTAGCATTTTAATCCACGATGTCTTGTGTGTTGTCGCATCATGCAGGTGCTGATCTCAGTGATACTCTAATGGATCGCATGGTATGAACATTAATACATTAGTTCCCGGTTTCTCTAACGAGTAAGTTACATATGGTTGATATTCTGTGCATGCATGATAATTGGTTGCAGAAGCTCCACTAAGATGTTTCAAGGCATTGACAATATTTACACCGACAGCTATAGTTGACTCAAATTACATTTATCAAGAATTATTGTCTATTTGTTCATAATGAAATTGCATCTTATGCTTAGCAGTTAGCAAGTATATCATGCAATTGATCCATGTGTTTTTGTAACCTCAATTCTTATTGGTTGATTATTTATGTGTTCATTTTACTAAAATCAATTCTTATATAAAATCATATAGATTTGACTTCAAGGATTAATTTCAACAATAATCCACTTGTTGAAAATGATTTTATGGATGAAGAATTTGATCAAGGTAATCTATCGTCCAGAATGTATTAATTCATTTCGTTATATTTATTCAATTATTTATTTCTCTTTTATTTTTAGATGTAGATTATGAAACTGAATCTCCCACCGCTAAGAAGAAAACTAGAGGCCCTACATTTATGAAAGAAATTTGGGGTCGATCAAGCACGCAACCACGTATTAAGATTCAATGTGATGGTATGGGACGCCCTATAGGATCAAGAAGAAATAAATTACCTGATTTTTTGGGTACTTTGGCAAGAAATGGAAAATTTTGTCCAATTGACATCGAAAATTGGCATAAAACGCCCTTGGAAAATAAGAAACAAATGTTAGATGTTGTAAAGGTAATTGAAATGTTATTTTATAATTGTTTATTAAGTAATTATTTATCACGAGGGTAATTGTCTAAATGCTTTTGTAGGAAAAGTATGACCTTCCTCTTGGAACAGAAAGTTGGACACTACGTTCAATAGCAAAAAAATGGAGAAACTGGAAGTCAGAACTAAAAAAGAAGTATTATGATCCTGAGTTGCCAATGGAAGTTCTTCTGCAAGAAAGAGATAACAGAGCTTTTGTGGAACAATATGTGAAATTAGTTGTCCAGTGGAAATCAGAAAAATCAAAGGTTTATAATATTTTATCCCTTTAGAAAAATTTTCATGTTGATTTTAGTATTGTGTATCAAGTTGAATTTAATATATTAGGAAAGAAGCGAAAAAAATAAGATTGCTCGGAAGCAAAAGATAATGAATCAGACAACTGGAAGAAGATCTTTCGCTCAAGTGCAACAAAAATTGGTAAATTTTCTTATTAATTTTATAATTCTATATGCATTAGAATTTATAAACTTTTAACCAATTTTAATTTTAGAACAAAGAAAAGGGGCAACCCCCATCACGAGTTGAATTATTCCATGCTTGCTTCACTCATGCTAATGGAACTCCCTCAAGCAACATTGTGGCAGAAAAATTGGTATGTTGTATTATAATCTTCTACTACGCTTCTTTAAAAGATTTTTGTTTTCATCATAACTATGTATAAATTTTGGTTTTTATTTTTTGTTAAAGGCTGCAATGAAAGAACTAGAAAATTAACTTTCTGAAGATGAGGATGATCAAGTTGGTCAAAATGACATTTTTGCTCAAATCATTGGACCAGATAAATCAGGCCGAGTACGTATGCTTGGTGATGGTGTTAGCCCATCTGATTTATGGGGAGAAGTTCCAAGCTGTATTTCATGCAACCGAATAGTGATGGAGCAAAAGACACAGTTAGAAAAAATGGATGAACAAATTAAAAAACAAGGCAAACACATTGCAATGTTAGAATCAAAGATTTGCAATCAACACACAACATCATCTAGTAGCCCATTATTTTCTGATCCAATGCGTTCAACTCTAACGGTAAAGTCTTTTTCTATTTTTCTTACTTTATTATTATATTCAGTGCGTTATTGATTTTCAAACATCTCCATTATTTTTGTATTGTTCATGTAGACTGGATGTTCTGTCTTGATAAAAAGTCTATTTGATCCGACAAAAATTGTGGCAAAAGGAGTGGTTCGTAGCATGGATCCGAATACTGAAGTAGGAAGACAAGCGTTGGGACCAAATTGGTGTGAAATACAAGTTCTAGTTGTTCTACATCGGGAAGAGAGTTTGATTAGGCCATATGATCTTTTACAAAGGTTTGAGGATGCACTTGGAGGAATGATAGCTTGGCCTTGTCATCTGGTATGATATGTAAATTTTTAATTAACTACTATTATTATATATGTCATTATGTTAATATCTTATAAAATGAATATTAATTATATTTGCAGTTGACAATTAATGAAGAAGACTTCTACTAGGTGCACGAGGTTAGATTTTTAATTTAGTTGATGCGTGTTGTCTTTTTTCCTTTGTAAACTTAAAATACATAATTACATGTCAAATGAGTTAAAAGGCATACAACTTTACCATTAAGATGTTAACTATGCTCTATAAATCAGTAGTGCAAGTCAAATATTACATAGCTAAAAGGTACGAAAGCTTAGACCTTGTTTAAATTTATTGACTACCTAGGATTAGTTCATTAGGAGTCAACTATTTGTTCTGTGTAATAATTACCAATTGCCTTTTGTCTGTATTGTGACAAATCATGAGACCTTTTTTGAATTAAATTACAATTGTCTCGTAAACTTAATCAACTTATTTTCATCAAGCATGCATAGTTGGAATACTTGATATCATACGCTAATAGTCATAATAAGCAAAGTATAGAAAGATCATTGTGAAAATACCTTTCCTGGAACCTGATGCTAGGCTGAGTGCTAGGAATCTGTTGGTTATGTGTTCAACTATTTACGATAATTTAAAGCCACTTTCAAATGCAAACGAATTGGACTGAAGTCATTTGAATTGGATTGCCCTTCATGCATTGCTTGCTAGTCTCATTTGAAGAAAGAATCGGCTGTAAGTCATTTCACCATTCATGCAGTGGCTATTTTATTTATTCTTACTTTGCTACTTCTTATAATCAAAATTCAGGCAAAATGAATTATTTTGCTTTAATGCTCGCTCTGGACTTGGATTTTAGCAATTATATGGCTATGAAGTTGCAATTTCAAAAATGTTGACATAAGTATAGGTCACTTATTTTGTGTTTTGCCACACTGAGAGCAACCTTGACTTTTTGATGGGAGAATCATGGATATCTTAGCTATTCCTGATTGTAATTTATTGGCATAGCTGTGATCCTAGTTTTTCTTTGATGTTCATGGTTACTGATTGGCATTCCTGAGATATCCTTTCTCAATTAACATATTAAAATGTAACATGATTTGTGAACCTACTTAATACAACATTCCAAGTTTTTTTCTTCAATCTGCAAAAGGTTACATATAGTTTTCATCTGTTATTTACTGTCACTCGATTAACAGATATCTTGGACAACTATCGCCTGGCTGATCAGTGGCCTCAACTCTAAGTTCTTGAGCAACTGTGATGTGATTCTTTTATTACACATCAAACAATTAAACAAACAGTTTGTGGTCGTATGCAGCAAGACTGCAAAGGTTGCAGTCAAAGAAGTGCTATTACAAACCTCAGTATTCATTGTACATTATGATGTTAACCCAATATTGGATTGGAAGTGTTGGTTTGGAAGTGTTGGAAGTTTGGAAGTGTTAACAGAATTCATTTTATCATTCCACTATCAGTGCTGTGACAATTTCCTTTATATTTGAGTATGGCATGGCATGACATTATTAGTGCATTATATTCCCCTATCAGTGGATTATTCCACTATCAGTGCATTTTATTTTTTTACCGTGTTCAAATCTATTGGTTGATCATTTTGCAATCTTATCGTGTTCATCTTGCCTTCTACTTAAGTTTTAGCATTTGTTGGTTTGGTTTGCTTATGAAAAAAATCTAGATCTAGATTATAATTTTTTTTTCTTTATTATATACTTCTTTAATTTTATTTCATTTACACAAACTAATTAATATATGATTTTTTTTGTAGGTCACATGAATATTGGATTTTGTTTAAGATGTGACGGTAGAAGATTGAAGATGCAGTAAAGTTCCGAAGTTTGATTATGTTTTGCTTTAGGCTTTAGGAGAGATTGTAATTTTTTACTAGTCTTAAACTAAATACATTGGGTACATTTGTGATTGTAATTAGTGCATAGATATTTTTTGAGGTGACTAATTTGACAGTCTTGTATTGCAAAAAAAGTGTCAATTATTGATTAACACTTTAATTTTAATTTAAAATTTTTATTTTTGTTAATGTTAATTATTTATATACATAAATATTTATATCATGAAAATATTAAAAATGGGTGAGTTATTTATTAATATATAATATCATTATAAAATTCATATGAAGACATTTTAAAATGTCATAATAAATAATTATTAATGATGACATTTTAAAATGTCATACTAATCTATCATTAGTGACATTTTTTATTATGTCTATAAATGAAAATCAGGACATTTATAAATGTCTTGAAAAATAATTTTAAAGGACATATAAATTTGTCATCATTACTATAATAAAACAACATATATAAATGTCATTATAAATCTTATAGTGATATTATTATTTGTCAGTATAACAATTATTCATGCTATTAGTGTTGTCACTATTTTTATTTTATAGTGACATTACGACTTGTCACTATAAATGAAATTCAAGACACTTATAATTGTCTTGATAAATAATTTTAAAAGACATATAAATTTGTCATCATTACTATAATAAAACGACATATATAAATGTCATTATAAATCTTATAGTGACACTATTTTTTTTCACTATAATAATTATTCATGCTATTAGTATTGTCACTATTTGTATTTTATAGTGACATTAAGAATTGTCATAAGTGATAAGACTTTAGACGACATCACTATAGAGGACATTTTAACTTAATGTCACTATATCAAAAATGTCAGTATAAGTGATATATGATGACACTTTTCAATGTCATTAAAAGCATTTTTTCTTGTAGTGATTGGGATGTCCGGAGATAAACATGGATGCTAGTTAAGGGAACTAGTTCATTGGAGTGTCTAGCTGTAAGACTTCATATGGGAATCTACATGTAGATATGTCAATGAAGATCTTACTGCGGCTTAAGTGCGATGTTCCTTTGACTTGCGGTGTTCAAGTCATCTTGGTCATGGAGACTTATACTTTGACATCTTAAGCAAGCATCTCCAAGGAAGTGTGGACCCAGGATGATCGGGTATAAGCCGAATTGCCCAAAGATGTTTGAACAGCCTACAAAGGATTCACCACTCTGTGCGAGGAGATGTATACCCAGGCCTATCGTCGGATTGTTACTCAAAGCCTCTGGCCAGAGCATATCATGTTTAGAGTGAGAGTCTCTAAAATACATGAGAGTAATTAGAAATCCAAAGGACGAGTAAGACATTACTTGGGCTAGGCGTGACGTAGTCAGCCTAGTGGGGACTGACACCATTGACCGTGTCCTGAACCAAGTGGGTATAAGGTGGTGAAGGGAATGGGGCACGATTCATTAGAGCTGCTGAAGGGTTTCAGAATAATTTCTTCTGAGGTCAAACCGTTGATCTTTCGATTAATTGGGGATCATGATGTACTACTAGGTGCCACTCATGATCGTTCTATAATTAGTTAATTATAGACGGCCAACATAAATCGAAAGCCTATTTAGTCACACGCACTACGAGTAATCCGAGGGATTTAAAACGAGTTGAAAATTGGATTTTCCGATCAAGAGAAATAAGTCGAATCTGAGTTAGTCAGAGGCGCAATGGAAGCTAAAAATGGCTAAGTCTTTTGAAGGCTTTTTGGGCGAATTAAATGAGTTTAATTCGCGGCGGTCCGGGTTGGTTTGGCCGGCCAAAGAGGGTGCCAAACCCCCCTTTGGTGGTCGGCCAATAAAGAGGAGAAAAACCAATTAATTTTGGTTTAATTAATAAAATAAATCAAGTGCGATTTATTTTATAAATTATGGATAAATAAATTTGTATAAAGAAATTTATATAAATAAATTTATAGAAATTTATTCTTTTTATGGAAGATTAAAATAATCCATGAATTGGTTTATTTTAATTTTATAAAATCAATTATGAATTGATTTTTCATAATAAGAAAGTTTATAAATTTCTTATAAAAATTTATTCCATAATTTAAAGAGAAGAAAAGTTAGTTTTATTATAAATTAGTTTATAATAAAGACTTGGTTTAAACGGAATAATTTATAAGAATTTATAGGATAAATTTCTTATGATAATTAATTAGTTTTATTATAAAGTTAGTTATAATAAAATTCATAAGAGAATTTATAGGATAAATCTCTTATGATAACTAATTTGTTTTATTATAAATTGTTTATAATAAGACTAGGCTTAAACGGAATAAGCAATAAGAAAATTTATAAGATAAATTTCTTATAACTAATTCCGTTAATTCGGTTTAAAGGGAGACTTAGCAAAGGAGTTGCTACTATATAATGGAACCAAAGGCTAGCCCTTAATTCCAATTCAGTGATTAAGAGATTAATTATTCTCTCCCTCTCTTCTCTTCTCTCCTCCTTCTCTTCTTCTTTCCTTAGGGCCGTCGCACCCTAGCTCTCGAGGGTCGGCGCGCCCTAGTTCCTCTAGGGCCGGCGCCCAATCACAACACCAAGGAGGTGTTGCCGTGAGCCACTAGAAGAAGAAGAACCCGAACAAGAAGAAGAAGAAGCGGATAGCGACTCCTCTACTCTCGGAATTCGATTCTGTTGCTTCTTGTTGGTTAGTTTCTAACTCTTCTCTTGATCTTTCAAGTTGTGCCTATAGAGAATCTAGTAGTTCTCGTCGGCACAAAACTCGTGACTTTGCGAAGTCATCCCGAAGAGAACTCGGCGTGGACGCGAATAGAGGCGAAGCTTCCAAGGGACGCTACGGTTGGATCTCGTCCCTTACTTCGAGTTACGCGAGGTACTTGGTAAATTAGTTTACTTTTCGCAAACTTTTATTTTATGATTATGTCGATACACTATAAGGTTGCATGCTAGATACGAAGTTAAAATAATTTAGGAAATTATTTTATGCAAACTCTTCCGCTGCACGTAAAAATTTTAAATTTTACGAACTCGTATCCTTGTCGACATGCACCCGGTCCCAACACAGTGATGCATCCAAGATGGGCCTTGGAGCTGTCCTCATGCAAGACAGTAAAGTAATAGCATATGCCTCCAGACAACTCAAGGACTATGAGAAGAATTACCCTACTCATGACCTTGAGCTAGCAGCTGTGGTTTTCGCACTGAAGCTCTGGAGACACTACCTGTATGGAGTGCAGTGTAGAATCTTCACGGACCATCAGAGTTTGAAGTACTTCTTCACTCAGAAGGATCTGAATATGAGGCAGCGCAGGTGGCTAGAGTTGGTCAAAGATTATGACTGTGAAATCCTCTACCACCCAGGTAAAGCTAATAAAGTGGCAGATGCACTGAGCAGGAAATCCTGTGCAGCACTGATGTCCCTATCATCACTGTCCCTACCACTTCAGAAAGAAATAAAGGATTTTGGAGTCGAGGTAATAATTGGGCAACTTTCTGCATTTACTCTAGAGTCAACCCTGCTTGTGGATATACAAAGAAAGCAAAGTCAAGACCCAGAGATCCAGAAGATCAAGCAGGAGATCCAAGAGGCAGAAAATCCAGAGTTTCGAGTATCAGATAGTGGCATCCTCTATCTTGGAGACCGCCTTTGCGTCCCCAATGATGAGGAACTAAGAAAGAATATTTTAGAAGAAGCCCACAGTATCCCGTACTCTATGCATCCTAGTTCTACCAAGATGTACCAAGATTTAAAGAAAAGGTTCTGGTGGTCTGGACTCAAGCGAGACGTGGCCAGATATATCTGTACCTGCTTGACCTGCCAGAGAGTCAAAGCAGAACACCAGAGACCAGGAGGAGTTCTGCAGCCTCTTCCCATTCCAGAGTGGAAGTGGGAAGAGATATCCATGGATTTTATCACAGGTCTCCCAAGGACCACCCATGGACACGATGCAGTATGGGTGATAGTGGACAGATTGACCAAGTCTGCCCACTTCCTAGCCATCAAGTTATCGCATTCGGTAGAGCAGTTAGCACAGCTGTACGTGAAAGAAGTGATAAGGCTTCACGGAGTTCCGAAGTCGATCGTTTCTGACAGAGATGGGCGGTTCATCTCCCATTTTTGGAGGTGTGTTCAGGACGCCCTAGGCACCAGACTTCAGTTCAGCACAGCTTTCCATCCCCAGACAGATGGACAAACAGAGAGAGTAAATCAGATTTTAGAAGACATGCTCAGGGCTTGTGCGTTGGACTTTAAAGGTAGTTGGTGCAAATTTCTGTGCTTAGCTGAGTTTGCTTACAACAATAGCTATCAGGCCACCATCAGGATGGCGCCTTATGAGGCATTGTATGACAGAAAATGCAGATCACCCATATGTTGGCAAGAAGCTGGTGAGAAGAAAGAGATGGAGTCAGGACTAGGCAGCCAGACTGAGCTTATAGATGAGACCACTCAGGCTATCCAAATGATCCGCCAGAGGATTGAGACTGCCCAGAGTAGACAGAAAAGTTATGCTGACACACGCCGTAGGCCACTTGAATTCCAAGTTGGAGATTCAGTATTTCTCAAGGTTGCCCCTATGAAGGGAGTGATGAGATTTGGCAAAAAGGGCAAGCTGAGTCCTCGCTACATAGGACCCTACAAGATTATAAAGAGAGTTGGGAAGGTGGCCTATGAGCTGGACTTACCAGAGGATATGTCAGCTATCCACAGTACGTTTCATGTCTCCATGCTAAAGAAGTGTATTCACGATCCCAATCAAGTGATTCAGCCTCAGTCAGTGCAGATCCAAGAAGATCTTAGCTATGAGAGCAGACCGACACAGATAGTGGACAAAATAGTTAAAAGATTAAGAAACAAAGAGGTGTCACTAGTGAAGGTCATCTGGCAAAGTCAAAAGCATGAGGAGGCTACTTGGGAACGTGAGGACAACATGAGAGAAAGATATCCAGAATTATTCTAAGTTTGAGGATGAACTTTTCATAAGGAATGGGGGATTGTAACGCCCCAAAATTTCCATTTTAAGTCCTTAAAGTCCTTGAAATTAGTTAAAAATATTTTAGAAATATTGTAGATATTTTTAGGAATTTTTAGAATATTTTTATGGAATTTTCCGAGTCCGTTCTGGGTATGGGGGATTGTAACGCCCAAAAATTCTCGAAACTAATTTTAGAAGTATCTTAGAATTTATTCCAAATTTATGGATATTTTTATAGAATTTTTCCGTAAACGAAAGTGGCAAAAAAGATTATAAACAGAAAATCGCATAGGTGGGAATCGAACCATTCGCCTATGCTGCGAGAGACAATGGGCGGAACAGCTGCGCTGGTTTAATTTTGTTGAAATAGATTGAGCGAAACAATAGATAAGGTATAATTAGGTAAATTCGCCCCCATAAGTATAAATAGATAATTAAGGAGAGAAGTTTTATTTTCCTCACCCAAACCCTCACGCCGCCCCTCTCTCCTCCCTTGGACGAAAACACACCAAGGCCTCCTCTCCTCTTCTAAGGTGGCGCCGGCCAAGGAAAAGCAAGGAGTGCGGAGAGATTTTCCGATATTCGGAATCCCCACGACGAGAGGAACGCGTGAACGCGAAGAAATCTCCGAGACTCCGAGTTTCTCCGGAACCTCCGACGCCGTTCTTGGTTGTAAGTCCAAGATACCAAGGTAAGTACTGCTCACCTGCAGTAAAAGGCGGTTTTCCGCAAGAATTTTCCCTTAAAAGTTTTAAAAGAGATATTTACTTTTAGTTTAAGATTTTGCATGTGATCTTAGTTCATTATATGCTTATATATATTTGATAGAGTACCCTATGTGAGTTTAGGGTCTAAGAAATCTATAAGGAAAGAAAAGAAAGATAAAGAAAAAGAAAAGAGAAGGCCAAGGCCTTACGAAATCCCCAAAAGTCAAGACTTAGGGATTTGGGCACACAAGGTGTTCGATAAAATGCCAAGGCATTTAAAGATAAGAAAGAAAAGAGAGAAAAGCTATTTTATTTTCTAAGGCCAGTACCCGGCGTCCAAGGGCGTCGTTAAAGAAATCCAGGTGTCCAATTCCAAGGTCTTGGCCCTGGTAGACCAAGGTCTGCTGTATTAGGATTGGCGGCTCGCTACCCCAACCTTTTAGGGAACGCGCATAAGATGGTACTTACGTCTTAAGTGGATCCAAGTGAGTTATTATTTTCAAGTATATGCTTTAGCAAAGTTTTCTAAAATTTAAGAAAATTTTCTAAAAGTTAAAGAAAGATTTAAAATTAAAGAATTGCTAAAGTTTCAAGCTAAGCCAAGAAAAAGTGAGCTAAGATGTATTAATGCTTGAGTATGCATGTTTTGAGTTATACATGTTTTAGTGTTTCTTTTAAGCATAAAAGTATCTCATGTGATTTCACATTGTTTAAAAAGCATGCCTGCACATTTCGAGTTTTTGTGAGCTAGATAGTACTTGCTAAGCTTTATGCTTATTAGTTGCATTTCCTCTTACTGCAGATAAAGGTAAAGACAAGCAATTCTGAAGGAAGGCGACGAGGCGGTGCTGAGTGACGTGTGTGTGGTGGCTGACCTTGGAGAGATCCTTGGGATGAGACAGTTTAGCTTATTTGAAATGCATGTTTAAGGTTTCCAAATTCCAAGTTATTGCGTTATGGAGTTTATTAAACATTTATGCTTTGGATAGTTTTACATGCTCAATTTTGTAGAATGAAGATCCCATGTCATTTCAATTAGTATGCATACTTTTGTGAATGCACTAGATGAGTAAGGGCATGAGTAGTTTAGCATGTTGATACATTGAATTTTAGACTTATTCTTGAGCTTATTATTCCCTTTTGGATTAAGTCCTAATTGTGCTTAAAATTGCTTGTAAATTCGGTAGAAAAGTAAGATTTATATTCTATGAAGTTCTAGAAATATTATTGCATGTGCCAAGATGTGGTTAGTTTCGAATTAAGTTTTATTGCTTTAAATATGCTTAGAAAAGTTGCATCCATATTCCATAATGCTCTAGTAATATTATAGCACCTTGTGTGATGAGTTTAAATGCATGACTATTAAAGTTAGAATATCATTCTTAGATAGATTTAAATACTAAAAAAAAAGTTTAAGAAAGTTCCGCAATTTTAGTCGTTGCATTAGAGTCAAGAAGTAGACAAAGTAACGGTCCGTCTAAGGTAGAGAAGGCGGGTCGCTACACATCATGTGGAATAAGTTCAATACCAAGAAAAAAACTAGCATTTCCTAAATCTCGAATAGGAAATTCCTGATTGAGAAGGCTTAATAAATTTGAGATCACTAGTGGAAAAAAAGGCTTTTAACACCGGTTATTTTCGACTTTTAACACCGGTTCCGGAACCGGTGTTGATCCAGCCGGCATTGTAAGTATAGACTTTTAACACCGGTTAACAAACCGGTGTAATATATAGATTTAACACCGGTTAATAACCGTTGTTAAAAGTTCAATTATGAGGCGGGAAAGCCATTTTAGACACCGGTTATTTTAAACAACCGGTGTTAAAACATCATTTTTAACACCGGTTCTAGAAACAACCGGTGTTAAAAATGATGTTTTAACACCGATTCTAGAAACAACCGATGTCAAAAGTCTTAATTTTTTATATAAATTTCATATTTATTAATAATTTCATAAAAGAGCTTCACGATGACTACGTACGTTAGCGTTATTCTAGAAAGAACATTAAAAGAGCCAAGTCATCCACTCAGATTTCTGCAAGAAAACATACGAGAAGACAAATATATGCCAATTACCAAGGTCCATCAAAGCTTATAAACAAATCAAAATCTTCTCCTTATCTCAAGTAGTTAATTAAATGTTCCTCCAAATTCCTCCTGCCAAATTTAGCACTCGTTCTCATTCAGCTGCCACTACAATTAGTTGGTTCAGCTTTAGTTGTATCTTCATATCAATTCAACTTTAGCATGCTATTAGTTCTTTATCAGCTTCATCTACTCTTCAGCTAGCTTGCTCTTGCTATATCTGAAGCTTCCTCCAAATAGAACTGAACCAGGATGCCTGAAATCAACGGATGTCTCACTTGCAGTCGCCGGATAGGTGCCGGTGATCGGAACCAGGCATAGTCCTCTGCTTTCCAGGTCCGATCGCTTCTCTTCATCAGTATTCTTCTTCAGCTGCTCATACATCCTTTGCATTGTAATAGGAATCACTAAATATACGCTGCATATTTATAATTAATATATATGATTAGCAATAAATTCAAAGAAAGGTAAACCTGTTTTTGTTTGATGGGAAATCCATGTTTCAAGTAGGGACTGCTGAGAGCCTAAAGTTCAATCATACAGTTAATACAAAGTCAGATGGATTCAGTGTGTTTTTGTTTAATTTGCACTTACACCAACATGGCCATGAAGGCACTTAATGTAGTCAATGGCTTCTTGAAGAACTGATGCAGTATCGGTCTGTCATTAATGGAATCAATGGTTCAATTACTCAACCACACACGATCGAAGAGAAGCCTAAAGAAATTCATTTATTAATGAGATTAATTATAACCTTGCCAAAAGGCGAAACTAGCTGCTGAAGAGCAGTGATTCTGTCTCCTAATTTCTCCTTCCTCACCTGCAAACCAAGTAAAAGGGAAAGCTAGTACAAAGGCCAAAGATCTGATCGTTATTCATCACCGTACCTTAAAGGTTGACAATGGAGAAGCTCTTTCCATTAATCTTTGCCTTTTCTCGCCCCCAGTTTTGTTGGTCGATGAAGAACCTTAAAGTACTCCATAACTTCATGACTTTGTCCAACTGGTCTGAAGATGTGCACACTTCTCCACTTGAATATTTTATGATTCGATATAAATCCTCGTGAACATCTATATCTGCATACTTAAATTCCATATTGGGAATAATTGGGTGCCAAATTTTGGCAGCAACAGCAAGAAGAATGTCATCGTCCTTCTTCATCTTGTCATTAATTTCTTTAATCTCAGCCAACAAAGCTATTCAAACAATAAACAAACAGATAAACAGGAATGGAGGGGAAAAAAACAAAGAAAATGACATAGAAGGCTAGAATATGTGCATTATCACTTTAATAAGCAATGAGAACTTCTGTTGTTAATGTTTGTCTCTTAAAATACTCAAAATAACTGTAAACAAAATAACTGATCACATACTTTTTGTGCTCAAATTCTTTGAATCCTTTTGCTTGAAATAGAAACTGCGATGATCAAGTGACTTATGATAATTCTTGGCATATATTTCTGCCCATACTTTATTGAAATCTGACCGACACCTAGACCATTCCTCTTGTTTTTGCTTCAGACGAGTTAATATGACTGGCAATGCAAGACTAGCATTTTTCTGAATTACATCCATGACATCAAGACCATGGTCTCCATATAGACGTTCAATACATCTCATGTTCAGAGCTATTTAAGAGGGAGAAAGAAACAGAGAAATTCAAGTCAATGAAAAGATAAGCATGTAGTCAAAGTAATGCAGTAAAATGCTTAAATGAAACATATGCCACAATTTAATAGGTGAAATTGTGATGTATACTAACAAGTAAGATGGTCTTCAATGCGTATAGTATTGGCAGGATCTTGCATCATTTCCAGCAGGATCTTGTATAACTCTTGCAAAATCCATCACAAAGAACATGTTCTTCTATTTCATCCACTTTCAAACGTCTTAGGTTCACACATTTTACACAAGGACAAAAAAATATTTCAGTATTATCACGAGCATTTCTTTTAGCAAATTCTAAGAACTCTTTCACCCCATTCTCATACTCATCACTTGTGCGTAAAGCATTTATCCAACTACGATCCATATGTGCACGGACTGTTTGAGAAAGACATTAAAAGGAAGATTAAGAATCGAGTTATCAAAAGGAATATAAAAAAACATAAAAATCAAAATCAATGATTAGGAAGACTTAGCATTGGTACATAAATAGAAAAAAATTAAGTTATCAAAAAGAAAGTTCATCACAAGAAACTTGCAAATGTACTTAAGCAAGTGCCCTACCATGAGTTAAACTAAACATAGTAAGTAAGCACTACTAACACCTATGGAAAAGAAGTCACATAATCAAAATCATAAATACACATTATTAGGTTTTGTGATCAAACATTAGGATAAAATTTGAAATTGACATAATGACCGTAAACAAGTATCCTTGTGAAATCATCCACCTTAATAAAAATTTGTGTCGTGATATAATATTTATATTCTTATACTTGAATCAACACTCATTTCATTGATAAATTTCACCTTTTCTCACTTAGAAATCATTCTCTATCTTCTATATTCGCTATAATTCCATAATATCAATATAGAAAAAGCTTTGTTTATGGGATACATCTAGATCAAAACTCAAGAGCACATCTATCTAGTACCCAAAATACAGCTTTTGGGGATGTAAATGAGTTACTATAGAGTTCCATTGTTAATTACAAATAAGTGGGCACGACAGAAATCACCAGTTTAAATTACACTAAGAGAAATTTTTAACTTGCATAGCAGTTAAATAGTTAATATTAAACAACAAAGAGAAACTAAGCTAATTGCGGTGATGAGGACTCACCGAATGTAGGTAAATTTCAAGGGTTATCAGCTTTGGAACAAACAAGCATATGCAGTAGTATTAATAAACATTGAACAACAATAAATGATTGTTTTAGTTTTTCCTAGTATGAAATATCATGGAAATATACATAAATCTAAAGCAGATAAGAATTTGAAGTTTATTTCAAATATCCATTTGGCTTACAAATATCTATGCTTCTAAACAATTTATTAAGGTTCCAATTGGATATTCTTAATAAACCTACAAACTTTGATTCAATCTGTTATGATGTAATGGAGAAAAAATTTTCCTTCAGAAACAAGAAAAAGGCATCATACTTCTGTGATTAACAAGGTATAAGAAATCATGTGTATAAGTAAATATCCTGTATTACCTTAGATAACTTGAGTTGCTCGGAGGATATAAGTGAGTGAGATCTGAATTAACGAATTTAGAATTTCATCCATAAACTCTCCATCGACTATCTACATGGAAATAAACAGGAAAGGAAGACCATCAAAGATTTAACTGTTTTGCAAAGGAATTTGGCGGCATTATGCAAAAATGACTAATAACGATGAAGAAGTACCACCAATCACTTGAGATTACATGGGATCAGTAGATATGGAACAAAATGCATTATTCTACTAAAATCAATGAAAACAGCAGAAAAAAAAACACATGATCCACTCAACAGCAACCACATCAACAAAAATTAAAGAAACTTGAACGCAGGAAGAAACGCAGAACCTGAAGATTGAACGCAGGAACTTGGATCTTTAGGAAGTATCTGAGAGATATGGAAATGGAGACAGGATGCGGAGGTAGGTGAGATCGCCTTTGCACTCAGAAATTCGGTGAGGAAAATGGAAGAGACGGTGCGATGGGGAGAAGTTGGCGTCGGGCTCGCATGAGGACGGCTGCGACGTCGGCGATGGGTGGTTTAGGGCACAGACGCAAAGCAGACGCGGCGTAAGGCGCGGCGTCGGCTAAGGCTTCATGCGAGGGCTTCGGCTCTCTGCTCGTGCTCGACGCCGGAGTAGAGAAGGCAGGGCGGCGGTGGCAGTCATGAGGGAGAGGAACCGCTCGTGCAGTTTTTCGGCGTCGCTCGCAGCGAAGGGGAGAAAAGGAAATGCTCGGGTGGTTTCAACTGGAATCGGGGAAAAACTCAGGGCTTTAAGGATTTTATACAAGTTTTGGCTTTTTGTTTGCAAAAAGGCCCCGGTTATTAAGAACAAGGCATGCGCGCGAAAAACATATGACCACGGTTATTTACAAAATCATAGTCAAATATATTTTTAACACCGGTTGTTAAAAGAACCGGTGTTAAAAGTATTTTAAAGTTCAAATAATTATAACATATGACCCCGGTTATTTATAAACCCGTAGTTAAATATATTTTTAACACCGGTTGTTAAAACAACCGGTGTTAAAAGTATTTTAAAGTTCAAATAATTACAAAAATGCCACCGCCTTTTTTTTTAACACCGGTTTTAATACAACCGGTGTTAAAAGCCGTTGTTAAAGGTCTTTTTTGTACTAGTGGATGCACTTTTGATTATTACCAGTTAGTAGAATGTCATCCACATAAATAAGAAAAAATATCATAGATCCATCATTATGTCTGTAGAATAGAGAGGAGTCAGTTTTTGATCCAGAAAAACCTTGAGCCTGTAACCATTTAGATAATCGATGAAACCATGCACGAGGAGCTTGCCGAAGACCATATAAAGATTTCTTGAGATGACAAACATGAGATGGAAATTGTGAATCAATAAACCCAGGTGGTTGCTCCATAAAAATCGTTTCCTCAAGAATACCATGAAGAAATGCATTAGAAACGTCTAATTGTCGGATAGACCAATTAGAACTAATAGCTATTGATAACAATAATCTGACAGATGTAATTTTGATGACTGGGCTGAAGGTGTGATAGAAGTCAATGCCTGATTGTTGACTAAATCCTTTAGTTACAAGGCGAGCTTTATACCGTTCAAGAGAACCATCAGCTCGATGCTTAAGACGGAATATCCATTTTGAGCCCACAACATTCATAGATGGAGTGCGCGGAACTAGGCTCCATGTTCCATTGCGAAGAAGTGCATCAAATTCTGTAGCCATTGTATTACGCCAATTTGGATCCTTGTTTGCTTGTGTAAAGCAAGTTGGTTCAAGAGTTTTTGAGGAAACCACTAGAGCTAGAGGAAGAGGATATTGAGTAGCCATTGGTGGACATCGTGCATATATGTCACTCAAGGGAAGCATGCGACGAGGAGCATTATCATCTGAATCACTTGATGGTGATGAGGAAGTGGGTTGGCATGGTGAGTTTGTTGCCGGACTTGAATTATTTGAGGATCCAGGGCTAGAGAGCATATTATTGTTGGCGGGTGAGTTTGTTGCCGAACTTGAATTATCCGAGGATCCAGGGCTAAAGAGCATATTATCGTTGGCTGGTGAGACTTCTAAGAATGGAGCAGTAACTTGAGGTGATTCTGATGTTATAGGAGAGTTATTAGGGAGCTCCAGAGCAGGACCTAGGACGTCATCTCTTCTGATAATGTTGGGTGACATCAAGAAAGTACTACCTGTATCTAGAGGAGAGATTGAAGAGGCTGCCGAAAAAGGAAATAGAGATTCATCAAAAGTAACATATCATGATGTATATATCCGTCCAGTTGGTATATGTAAGCAACGATACCCATGATGCATATTACTATAACCAAGGAAAACACATAATAATGAACGAGAATCAAGTTTGTGTTTAGAATAGGGGTGTAACCATGGATAACATGCGCAACCAAAGATTCGAAGAAAGGTGTATTCAGGAGTTTGATTATAAAGTTTTTCCAAAGGACACTTATGATTGAGCAATGGAGTAGGAAGTCTATTTATGATATATACTGCAGTGCAAACAGCTTCATCGCAAAATTTACGCGGAACCGATGCATGATGAAGAAGAGCTAAGGCAATTTCAACTATATGTCTATGTTTTCTCTCAACAGAGCCATTTTGTTCTGGAGTGTGAGGGCAAGAGACTCGATGAACAATCCCACAAGAGACAAGATGACGATGAAGAGCTTGATATTCTCCTCTCCAATCAGAATGAAGAGAGAGTATTTTGCGATTAAAATATCGTTCAACTTGTTTTTGAAAATTACAGAATATATCAAATAAATCAGATTTTCTTTTCATAGGATAAAGCCAAGTGTATTTACTAAAATGATTAATGAAGGTAACATAATATAAGAAACCTTGGTTAGACAAGATAGGTGCAGGACCCCAAATATCCGAATGAATTATTTCAAGTGAAAAATTGGAAATGCGTTCAGATGAAGAAAAAGGTAACTTATGACTTTTAGATTCCATGCATGCCTGACATGAATGAGATGGAGATGAAGTAAGGAAGTAGGTAAATCATACCTATTTATAATCGACTGAACAATACGAAGGGAAGGATGACCAAGTCGAGCATCCCTGGCTGGTTTATTTGTGCGTTCACCAATAAAAGCTTTGATTGAAGAATTTTGAAGATAGTAGAAGCCATTTTTTATTTTCCCAAGAAATACAGTAGTATTTGTTCCTCTATCTTTTATAAGATAATGATCATGATGAAATTCAAAAAAGACATTGTTATCAAGGGAAAACTCACGTACGGAGAGTAAATTTTTAGTAATTGATGGAACATGAAAGATGTTGCGCATGTGAAAAGTACGATTAGATAAATGAATGTATGTGTTTCCAAGATTAGTAATATGCAAACCTGAGCCATCACCTACTTGTACCGTATCCGAACCAGTGTTTGGTAGTACTTCTGTAAAGATATTGTAGTCTGATGTGACATGATGAGTTGCTCCAGTGTCAATATACCATTCAGTAGATAAAAATTTTGAAGGTTTGCCATGAGTAGGAACAGATGAGAGAGCTTTAGGACGAACTTGTGAAGTTAAATATCCTCTTAAAGCTGAAGGGCCACCGATAAAGGTTCTGTCGAGTCTTTTAAGACATTGAATTTGGAGACAAATTTGACATCTTCTTAAAGCTGAAGGACCACCGATGAAGGTTCTGTCAAGTCTTTTAAGACATTGAATACCAGTGTGTCCAAATTGGAGACAAATTTGACATCTCTGAATATTCGACATCAAAATAATAATAAAGAACCAAAAATTGTTGTAGCTTAGGCCAAAAGGCACGGAGACTATTCCTCTTTTCCCTACTTTCCCGTCATGAGTTGGCGGATGATAAAAACGTAGAACGAGGATGACGAGCCAAAATAAAAAAAATAGAGGAGGAAGTTTTTTTTTCGAAAAAAATGGCGATAGCAAGTGTCACATGAAGAAGAAGAAAGACGTTGCATAAAAATAGCGGCACGTCAGATATGAGGAGCTATGACTCTGATACCATATTAAAGTAAAAGAAGTAGAGAGAGAAGAGAGGTAGAGAGAAAGAAAGAGATAATAAAATAACTTTCTTGATTGAAAAAACATGTCCATGAGATACATAATTTATAGGGACCTTAGGAGACCTAGTGAAATGAAAAATTAATAACGAAACTGTTAATTAACAGATTTATAAAGAATCTGTCAATTAACAGATTAATAAGAAAAATGTCTAATAATATAATAATATAAATTTATTATATTATTATATTATATAATCTCTTTTACGATACCCACTGTCATAGCCCTATGCCGTCCTTCAGCCAGCAAGAATTGGGAAGCGAATTCAATCATTGCCTTCTCGTATTTTGTCAAATAACCAGTCTCACTTTTGTCACTAGTTTGATCTCTTAGGATTGAGGATGCTGATCCAGAGGATGCGTTTCCCGCCTTTTTCGCGTGCGCCGACTCGCTCAATATGTTTTAGTCGTCCTGCATCTTGTCCTGGCATATGTGTCCCTAGTGAGTACTCATGAGATAGGCGTCCCTGTTGCTCAACGCTGCTTGCGAAGTCGGAGAGTTGTTGCTTATCTTCTCTCGTCGTAACCCATTGGATGAATAAAATGCATAGGTTTGAGCTGGCCACTACGCACGTTACGTAGTTTCGTGTTTGCTCGTTCTCTACCTGTCCGGCGCCATCCAAGCATTATCTATTTCGGGCTCGCGTATTCCAGTTCAACAGGTTGTTGCCGTAGGCTTCTTTTTTAGGCAAGAGTCACACCTTGTGGGAATTCAACCCACCCTGGCTTACTCCAGCCATTCCTGTCCATTTGCGGATTCTGGTTCCAGGTTTCTCCTGACAAAAGGCTCCTGCTTTCCGGTTTGACTTGAATGTGGACCCTTATTTGTATTTGAAGTTAAAATAATTTTTGTTAACATTCCGAGTCACATATCAAATTGAATTTTTTATATTGCATGTAATACAATGATGCTGGGTGATGAAAATTAACACATCATTGGAGTACATTATTTTTGTTTGACTTTTTGCATACAAACCTTGATTTCAGGACCATAAAATCACAATATGAACTAAGAAATGTTGTAGAGCATGCACTTATTAGCCCTTTGAGAAGTCGCAGTTTAGAGAATTAACGCCTGCCTTATTAGTATGAGTTTGTCTTAATCACAAGATCCATGTCTTAATCATGTGAAACAATTTGCAATTTCTTCAGGAGCAGTGGTAGTTTCGTATTTCAGATTATCATACATATGTATATGGATTTTGGACCTGACAAACTTTTGTTCTTCATGAACTATAATCCAGATTGAAAGACCCTTAGTAAATCAACCTATGTACACTGATCTTGCATGGATGCATCTATATGGAAAAAGGCAGCCGCTTCCCAAATCTTCATTCATCAGCTCTCTGACAAGAAGAATTCTTCATTGGCGCCAACCAAAGAAGTATGACAACTAGCATTCCAATTTGCAGCAAGTGGATCGAGGATCATTCAATTTCATTTCATGCATCACACCATTTTTTTTTATTTTTGATACAAACTATTGATTCTTATGGTGTTTGAGTTGCCACCATGTAATTTTGTAATTAATTGTAGTTGGCAGGTAACATTATAGAAACAAACATTTCATCAGGGCAAAGCAAAGCATGTATTCATTCATTATAACAATGTGCATTCACTGTGTATTCTTAGTATGGGTTAGCAAGACAAATCATTAAGCTTCAAGGCCTACAATTAAGGTAGTGATTTACAGTTAAGTGGATCATTTCATCCACTTTAATGCTTGGATCATTATCTTATGTATTATGCGTCTGTCATCTTCAGCAGTGCATACTGTGCAAACTGATTCGTGAAGATGAGAACCTATACGATGGTGAGTGCAACTCCTGTCTCTGCAGTAGTGATTTGACAGTATTTCTTTGCTGTAACTACGTTTGATATTCTATGAATAGGCGTTGAGAAAATAAATAATTCTGACATTTTTATATTTTAATTTTATTTTATGTTGATAATTATTATGGCTTAGTTTTCTTATTTTGTGAATCATCCTTATTATTGTGGATCATCCCTATTTTGGTGGATCTTAGGTTAATCTTTTATCTCTTGGTGAGTATAAATAGAGCACAAGAGTGTGTAGAAAACACAAATCAAGTTTTAATAAGAATTTCTCTTTAGTTATTTTCTTCTCGCCTTTCTTCCTTCTTTCGATTTTTTCGTTTTCTTTTGTTCCTCTTGCATATCGGTGTGGTTCTTGGGTGCGCTATTCTTTGGTCTGGGCCAACAATTGGTATCAGTGCTTTGGTAGTATAGAGCAGCCAAGAATCCTCGCTTCCACAAAAAATGTCGAGCATCGTAGCGAAGGAGAACGGCGGAGTGTCATTTCCCTATCCGATGCTAGACCCTCACAATTATACTGTGTGGGCAATAAAGGCAGAGGCAATTCTCGATGTCCAGGGAGTCTGGGAGGCGGTGGAGCCAGAGAAAGAAGCCCAGGTGGATGCAAAGAAGAACAAGAAGGCGCGTGCATACATCTTACAGTGTGTCCCCGAAGACATCCTTCTCCAGATCGCAAACAAGAAGACAACGAAGGAAGTCTGGGATAGCCTCAAGATGAGGTACCTTGGTAGTGATCGGGTGAAGAAGGCACGTGTACAAACGTTGAAGAGCGAGTTTGACGCCCTCCGGATGAAGGAGACCGATACTATTGATGAGTTTGCTGGCAAACTCAGTGCTATGAGCAGTAAGTTCTCCACTCTTGATGCCACGCTTGAAGATTCCTCGTTGGTAAAGAAGTTACTCGATTCTGCCCCTGATAAATTCTTCCCTATTCTTGCTGGTATTGAGCAGTTCCACGACCTTGTGACTATGCCATTTGAGGAGACTATCGGGCCACTGAAGGCGTACGAGGAACAAACACTACGATTACGCGGCAATACCAACAGCACTGAAGGTGAACTCCTACTTACTCATGCCGAATGGCAAAAGCGACAAAAAGGGATCAGTGTGGACACTCTGTCAGAAGGCAAGGGGCGCGGGTCCAGCGACCCTAATCGTGGCAAGTGGCGTGGGCGAGGGCACGGTCGTGGCCGTGGTACGCAGCGTCAAGACAGTGCAGGAGGCACCAGCAGCAACAACAGTAATAGCCATGACAAGAGACACATTGTCACGCCCCCAGAGGCGCATGCTTCCTCGAAAATCGGGCAGCATCTCCCCTGTACGGCGGACAATATGGAGCAATAATACATATATCTCACCAATATAGCTCAGCCACAAGCGGCTGGCATCACAATAATAAACAAGTGAACACACCCACACAGTTTATTTCGACACAAAATAGTAATAGGTGGCTCAGCCACCTTAAACAAATAAAGAACATCACAACCACGAGAACTCAAAAGTCTCTGTCGTAATAGTAACAAAATCAATCCGATAACTGTCGAACAAATGAAATGTGCGGAAAACTAACATAATACCGAAATAGAACCGCTAAACCAAATACGGAAGACTAGCTCAACTCGACACTGGGGACTGGCAACTGGATCATCTCCTGGCTCCAAGCAATACCACTACCTGCTATCTGAAACAACAAAAAGGGAAGCAGGGGTGGTGAGTCTGGGCGGACTCTGCGGGTATATGAGTAGACAAATAAGCATGGCATAAATAAGGAATACTGAGTAGAGAAAACAACAGGGTACAGTCCATAAAAATTATTGAATTTACCTAACATGCATAACCAATATAATACGACATGGTATAAAGTCCCAAATACGACTAAGCAGATATAGAACAACTCAACAACGATAATATCATAATTTACATGCATGTCAAACATGTGCAACAACCATAGCTCATATAAGTGCATCAAACACAAGCAAATGCATAAAAGAAATACGTATGCATATGACTGCGGCAAGGAGGGTCACTGGCGAAGAAACTGCAAGGTTTATCTTGAGTCCTTGAAGAAGAAGGCATCCGATGCCCCATCCTCTTCAGGTATCTTCGTTATTGAATGTCACTCTATTTCCTCAACCACCTGGGTACTTGACACTGGGTGTAGCTCACATATATGTAATGACATACAGGGGCTAAGGAATAGAAGAAGACTCGTCAAGGGAGAAGCGAATTTGCGAGTTGGAAATGGAGCAAGGATTGCTGCTGTTGCCATCGGAACATATTTGCTAAAGCTCCCTACTGGACGTGTCTTAAAATTGGATAATTATTATTTTGTTCCTTCATTAATAAAGAACATTGTATCTATTTCATGTTTGAATGAAAAGGGTCATCATTTAACTTTTAGTAACAATTGTTGTTACATAACTTTAAATGGCGTTCTTTATGGGACTGGAACTTTGTGCAATGGTATCTACACGTTAGATTTATCCGGTGACGTTTTCAATATCGAAGATAGCAACAAACGTGCTCGAATAGATAATCGAATAGACTCCTATACGTGGCATTGTCGTCTTGGCCATGTAAGTAAGAAACGCATGATCAAATTACACCGATGTGGAATTCTGGAATCATTTGAACCCGGTTCATTTGATACATGCGAATCATGCTTAAAAGGCAAGATGGCCAAATGACCCTTTTCCGGAAAAGGTAATCCGGTGGGAGAATTGCTTGGTCTAATACATACTGATGTATGTGGACCAATGTCAACTCTTGCAGAAGGAGGCTATAGCTACTTCATTACCTTTATCGATGATCACTCACGATTCGGGTATGTGTTCTTGATGAAACTCAAATTTGAAGCTTTTGAGAAATTTAAAGAGTTCAGAAATGAAGTAGAGAAACAGCTTGGCAAAAGTATTAAGAAACTTCGATCCGATCGGGGTGGTGAATACTTAAGTCAAGAGTTTCAAGATTATCATAGGGACAATGGGATATTGTCTCAATGGACTCCGCCATATACACCACAGCATAATGGTGTATCTGAGAGGCGTAACTGAACCTTGATGGACATGGTAAGATCTATGATGAACCATGCAACTCTTCCAAAATCCTTTTGGGGCTATGCACTTAAGACAGCTATTTACTTGCTAAACAGAGTCCCGACCAAGGTAGTCTCTACTACTCCATATGAGACGTGGAATAGTAAGAAACCTCACTTAACTCACCTTAAGATATGGGGTTGTCCTGCTTATGTGAAGCGGACTGTATCAGACAAACTGGATGCTAAGTCTGATAAATGTCTATTTATTGGATACCCTAAGGAAACAAAGGGTTACCAATTCTATCATCCCTTGGAACAAAAGGTGTTTGTTTCAAGGCGTGCTTTATTTCTGGAAAACGAATTTCTTTTAAAAGAAAACAGTGGGAGTGGCATTGAACTTGATGAAGTTCAAGAAACTCCAATAGGCATTACAGAGACACCTAGTCTAGACCCACAACCAATAACTCATAATAATGAGCTATCAATTGAACCAAAAACAACACCACCTCTTAGAAGGTCTAATAGGACACGTAATATTCCAGAGAGATACGGATTTCTCATAAGTGAATCGAACGACATGTTACTCATAAGCGATGACGAACCTATCAGTTATGAAGATGTTCTGAAAAGTTCAGAAAGGGACAAATGGCTTGAAGCCATGAAGTGGGAAATGGATTCCATGTACGAAAATCAAGTATGGGACTTGGTTAACCCACCTGAAGGGATTAAGCCCATAGGGTGCAAGTGGGTTTTCAAGAAGAAAACCGACATAGAAGGTAATGTTGTTACCTTTAAGGCTTGATTAGTGGCAAAAGGATATCGTCAGAAACAAGGAATTGATTATGATGAAACCTATTCGCCAGTAGCTATGCTTAAATCCATTCGGATGCTCCTGGCCATAGCAGCTCATTATGATTATGAGATATGACAAATGGATGTGAAAACAGCTTTCCTTAATGGAAACCTGCTTGAGGATGTATACATGATACAACCTGAAGGTTTCACATCGGTTGATAAAACCAAAATATGCAAGCTTCGACGATCCATATATGGACTGAAGCAAGCATCCAGGAGCTGGAACATCCGTTTTGATGAGACAATCAAAGAATTTGATTTCTCACAAAATCCTGATGAACACTAGTAGAATTTTCGGCATTTACTTCGGCGATAATTACTTCAGCGATAATTAATGATGAAGTAATATACATTAATAAACTTCGATAATAAAATTGACGTAGTAAATATAGTTTTAGAGTTCATAGAATAAAAAAAATAGACTTTTTCTTTAAATTTTTAATAATTATTACTTCGCAATTTGTATTTAATGAAGTAATAAGGTTTATAATAAAATTTATAATTTTAATTGGCGAATTAATAAAATTGAACCAATAAAATAAAATAAAATCTGAACCGATTTTTCTCTCGCTCCGCGGCTAATATTCCTAATTTTCTCCCGCTCCCAAGTTAATCCCCTATTTCGCTTGGTGCTAAATTTCTCCCGCTCCGCGGCTTAATCCCGTAATATTTTCCGCACTTAACCTAAATTATATCAGCCGGCCGCCGATTGCTTCGCAGCTTTTGCTTCTCCCGCTTCGACCGAAGTTTCTCCCGCGCGCGTCACCCCATCTCCAAGCGATCGGCGACCTAAGCATCGACAGCCCTGCTCTTCTCTGCTCTGCTCTGCTTCGGCGAAGACCTAGGTTGCTTCCCGGTGATTCCCATCTCTTCTCTGCTCTGCTCTGCTTCGGTGAAGACCTAGGTTGCTTCCCGGCGATTCCCATCTCTTCTCTGCTCTGCTTCGGCGAAGACCTAGGTTGCTTCCCGGCGATTCCCATCTCTTCTCTTCTCCGTTCACATCACTTCTCTGCTCCTGCTTCACGACGACCACAGATCGCGAGTTAGCGGCTCTTTCTCTTCAGGAAGGAATCTTTCTCTCCAAAGGGCTCATATCTGTGCTAGGGTGTTGCTGGACGGTAAAATCTGGCTCCATATCTTTCTCTGCTCCATATCTGTTTTATTCTTCTTGTTTATACTTGTATCGTGTTTTTTTCTAAGTTAAGGAATAAGCCAGGAGTCAGAATATAATCATCTGTGCTAATCAAACATCACTTACCTGAGTTATTTCTAGTTTGTCACTTAAATCTGCACTAAGTATCTTTTGTGAATTATAAAGTTCATGAAGCCCAACTAATTGCTGCAAAACAATAATCAGATTCAGACCTCTACAGAAGAAAAGAATAGCATCTTATTAAGTAAATCCGTGCACCTTATCCTTTGAGTCCAAATCAACTTCCAGTTTTTCTATTTTGTCAGTCATGGCCTGAATTGAGTCACATTATTAAAGTGAATGATACAAGCAAACATATAAATGCAAAGTATGGGAGTTTATCAACAACCATAAACTAAGAGAAAATCTAATTAAATAATTCAAAACCAACCTTCTTCTCAGCTTCTTCAATTAAGTATCTATCACGTGGTATGTAAATGCCATTCTTCTCCCTTGCAGCAAATACCTCTGTTGTAAGTAATTTTACAACAAAAGACACAAATCACATACCTGTTTGATAGTTGCAAAAGGGAAAAAATCCATTCACTGACAACTAAAAGAATGCTTTTAGCTCACATGCAGAGTAACAAACAATTAAATGGAAGCAGTGTTTTAGTAAAATGTTAAGAGGAAGTGCATTTTCTATTGTCTTTACTGGTCACCACGTCAATTATACCTATACAGATCTCTTGAATTATATTTGATATTCCCTAGTGGTAGGTTAAAATGTTAAGAGCATCTAAAAAGATGACTAATTTGATTCGTTAGATAAAATAGAAAAGTTGATTTGATTATCATTAAAGGCACGAGGGATTGGAGTTGAAGGAGAACTCTACTTATTATAATTAGAAATGATAATGTCTTCAGTAGTATTGCAAGATAGCTTACATTTAACTCTACGCTGTTATAGGATCCATGGAACCAACCTGAAGTGGTGGGGATACATGACTCGTTGTGCTCTGTCCATGCGGGTTGGCAGGTCATTACATGATTACATGACATTTGACAATATTGTCATTGATACAGTCTGCTTCATGTATGTCTAAGACAACTTATGGACTAATTATTTAGATAGTAAGCATAGATGAATGACTTGAGAAAAATTCAATATTTATGAAAACAAATAAGTTTGAATATTAGCTATTTTAGGATAAGAAGCAGTTACATTTCTTTGATTTGTTCTTCCATTTATTTGGATACACATTATCAGGCAGAGATCAGATAATAAGTCGTTGGTTGCCTCTCACTTTTTAAACTTTGTGCCTCCTGATTGGTGTATTCTGACTTGCAGCAAATGATGGAGAAACAATCTTGGAGCAGATGGATGTGGATAATCAGATTGCAAAGCTGATGGTGGAATTGTCCCGTAGTCAAGACTATGAAATTGGTGATGGTACCACTGGAGTAGTTGTTTTGGCAGGTTCACTACTTGAGCAGGCAGAGAAACTATTGGAACGTGGTATTCATCCTATTAGAGTTGCCGAGGGTTATGAAATGGCCTCTAGGTTCACTACTTGAGCAGGCAGAGAAACTGTTGCTTTTTTAAGAATATTGGAAGATAAGGTGCATTATCCCAATTCAACATTGTCGTTGGTTACTGTTGTTTATAACTTTTTATGGTAGAAAGTGTCATAGAGTTTAACTTGTTATGTTGAATGACTTGAATCTTATTGTTATTATTTATGCCATGTTTATGTTTATGTTATTATTATTATTCCTGTTATGTTTTTGTTTGTGATAGTTTAATTATTCATGTTACTATGTAGATTTTAACATTCGTTTCATTCATGTTGTTATACAGTGGAGAGCATAATGGATCATAAAAAAGAGAAAAAAAAAGAGACAGTTGATCAAGATCTACATGGACTTACTGATGAAAAAGAACAACTTGTACATGTGCAGAAGAACAAGAGAGGACCTACAATGATGTGCAAACTAACTGCAGATGCAAGATGGGGAAAAAAAGTAAAGATTGATTATGATGACATGGGAAGGCCAGTATACAATTCAAATGGAAGAGCTTTACAATCATACATTGGCTCTATTGTTAGATCTATGGTGCCAATTAATATAAAGTCTTGGCATGATGTTCCTGAAAATATCAAACAAAAAGTGTGGGAAGAGATCTCAGTAAGTAGAATAATTCTTGCATAATCTGCTTAGAATGATGCTTGCATAATCATAGATTAGTGTTTCATAATATTTGAAGTTATTCCTTACTAATAAAATAAAAACTTGGTGCTAATAGTAATAAAGTAAAGCCGACATTAATTTTCTGTCAAATAGATTACATAATAGTGATTGTTTACTTATAATGAGTCTTTATTTGTTATGTACACATTGTTGAAATGTTTAAGCATCATAATTCTTTTATGGTTAATGCTTATTTAATACTTTGCATGTGATTCTAAGCATCGACACCATTATTAGGTTATTTTCAATTGTTATGATGTCATTGTGGTTTCTTTGTAATTTCATGGCAAATCTGCATAATTTGCATATCATAATTTGCTTGATCCTGCATAATCTGCTTATACGTTGCAACTTATACACCATAATGTTTGAACATTGTTACAACTTATACATTGAATATACTTGAATCTGTTTGTTACAACTTATATGATATGAAATTGTGTCAACTAATTTGTTTGTTGCAGAATGTTTTTGAACTAGCGCCACAAAGTGAGTTTGTTGTGATGAGTTCAGCAGCTCAAAAGTGGCGAGATTTCAAAAATAAATTGACTAGCAGGTTTATTTGGCCGAATAGAAATAATCCTGAAAAGTTGTGTTGCAGAATGTTTTTGAACTAGCGCCACAAAGTGAGTTTGTTGTGATGAGTTCAGCAGCTCAAAAGTGGCGAGATTTCAAAAATAAATTGACTAGCAGGTTTATTTGGCCGAATAGAAATAATCCTGAAAAGTTGAATACTCCACCAAGTCAGTATCAGTTCCCATTAGCAGATTGGAAAGCATTCGTTGATATGAGACTGGATCCATCATGGGAGGTATACTTTAATAATTGTCATGTTTCATTTAAGAACTATTAATTTTCATATTTAATTGAAGAACATAATGATGTAGGTTATTCATGAAAAACAAAAAGAACAGTCCATGCATTGTAAATATCACCACAGATTGTCTCGCAAGGGTTACATCGGGTTGGAGGCTGAAATGGTAAGTATGAATCATTATTTTTAGTAATTTTTCCATGTTTGTAAAGTAATGAATTTTGGAATTATAGAGAGAAAAGAACATAATTGCTGAAGATGAGGAAGTTGATAGATCGGTGCTTTGGCGTAAAGCCCGGGAAGACAAATCTGGGAATATCACAGATGTGGAGACGTTAGAAGTCGTCACAAAAATTGTAAATGTTTAATTGTATTCAATCTTCGTATTGCCTTGATAAATAAAATAGTAGTTTTTGGATTGATTTGTTATGTTTCTAATTGTAGGATGACTTGTTCGAAAAGAAAATCAAAGGGGAGTTTAAATTGTCTGGAATGAATGATGTACTAACCACTGCCTTAGGAAGCCAAGAACACTATGGAAGAGTTCGAGGTGTGGGAGGGTTCGTGAAACCTCAAGTTTTTTTTAAAACTCCAAGAAAGAAGAGAGAATCAGCCTCAACAAGTGCTCAATTGGAAGAGAATAAGATTTTAAAAGCTGAATTGGAGAAATTGAAGGCTCAACTTGCTGTTATCAATGATCAAACTTCTGAGACTATAGTATCCAACAAGTGCTCAGACATGAAAGATCCAAAACTACCTGATGATGTGGAAGAAGTTTATGAGTGCGGTACATTAAATATCAAGGTTCTATTTTTTTTTAATTTCAAGTCAAATTATTTTATTTTCACATTCGTATGTTTATATATAATACTAATTGTTCTTCAAAGGGGAAAAAATATCATTTGGCCGTAAAGCAGCGTGAAAATGTGGTAGCATATGGTACAATAATATCAGAAGGAGGTCCAAATATCATGATTCATCATGTTCCACTTGGGGAACAAAATTTCAAAGTGTCTATTGATGTTGTCTTAGATGAAGAAGCAGAACTTCCAATCCCAATTAAGTCTGGACCAAAAATCATCAATGATGCAATTGGAGTTGTAGTTGGTTGGCCAAAAGAGTTGGTAATTTTTCCAACGATAAAGGTAGTTTAAATTTTGTGTTTGCAAATATTATATATGTTGCTTGGACAATGATTTACTTATATGAATATTTTAAACTGTAGAAAAAGGGGAAACCTCAACCATTTGCTCTGTCGGATGTTCCTGGTCAGCGCGACAAGTTCAAGGATATTGAGAAAACATTACCTATGGCATGCAAGTATATTTATTCTCATGTTGTTAGATTGATGAATGAATCGGAGAGCATATACATTAAGTTTGAAGATGCTATGTTTGGACGTCCTAAAAGCATACGATTGCTAAGAGAAGATATCCTATGCTTTATGGAGATGAGAGAGATAGGTGCCAGACAAATTTTGATTTATATGAGGTATGTTATGTCTCACATACAATGTTTGTTTGCATATTTATATTTTTTTGGAACTTGTCTATATCTTGAAACATTTCTAACCGAGTTATATAATATTTGAGTGCAGTTATCTCTACAAATATTTGAGGGACGAAGACAGAGCTGATTATATTTCGTTTATGGATCCCGACTACATACCTACATGTCCACTTGGCAAAGATGGTCGTAACTTATCACAAAATATTGCTGATCACTTAAAAGCAATGTGTAGAGATAGCATTTGCCTCATCCCATATAACACTGGGTAATATTTTAGCTATTTATTGATTTTTACTACATACTAGTCAATGCTATATTTTCATTTTTCCAGGTACCATTGGATTTTGACTATCGTCAATGAAGATAAAGATATGATATATTTATTGGACTCCATGTCAAACAAAAATCGCGATGATGCATGGAAAACTATAGTGACCAAGTAAGTAGTAGATTGTGTTGATTTCTAATGCATTCACTTATAAATATGGAAAAATAACTTTTTTACTTTTTAAAATGTAGTGAGGTCAAGATGTATAATGCCTTAAAGGGTATCTCTAAAAGACCAGGTTTTAAACAATTAACGGTATGTATTGTGCTTATGTATGAAGATATGAATGGGTGATTCTTATAACTTGATTGTGACCATTACATTACCTTTTATATTTCATTATAGGGTAATCTAAAACAAAGTGGTTCAATTGAATGTGGATATTGTGTGATGAGGTACATGAAAGAGATAGTAGAATGTCAAAATCCACAGTTGGAGAGGATGGTAATATTTTTTTGTATTATATGCTTTGGTTTATAATTGAGATAAACTATTACAATTGGTTGAATCTAATGCATTTTGTATTTTTGCTTAAAAGTTTGCAGGAATAATCAAGGATCAATATTACCAACAATCCGAATATGATGATGTTAGAAGTGAATGGAGTGAATTTGTCTACTCATATGTAGGTGTCTAAATTGGTGGTGTACTTAGGATACATATTTTGATCTTTCATTATGGATTTTGGATATACTTGTGGATATATATTTTGGTTATATATACTTGTGGATTTGTGGATATGTACTTGTGCATTGATGGATTCGTTGATATATATTTATCATTTTGAATGGATAATTGTTTAATTTTAATGAAGTAAAAATAATTTTTACTTCACTCTTTTATTAAATTAGTGCGGTGGTAATTGACATTTACTTCATTAAACTAAAATTATATTGTAATAAAATATGATTATTTACTTCGATAATAAAATTTAATGGTGAATTAATCAAAAATAAAATACTTCATCCATTTGAATTGTGATGAAGTTAAAAAATATATTTACTTCATCACAATTTAATAATTGTGAAGTTGTTACAAATCTATTGCCTCTGTATCATACAAAATAACGAAGTCTATGAAATCGATTACTGCGCCAATAAACGTATATGATGAAGTAACATAATACTATATACTTCGATAAATATAAATACTGACGAAGTTATAAAATATATTTGCTTCGATAATTAATATAAACTGTGAAGTTATATATCATCTATTACTTCGTCGCATTACAAAACTACTAAAGCAACAAATATTTTTTTACTTCGACAATTAATTTAAACTGTAAAGTTTTATATCATCGATTACTTCGGCATTTTACAAAACTAACAAAGTAAAAGACAAGTTTTTACTTCAGAATCGGTCTAAACTTGAACCGGATTGCCTCTTTGAACCGGTAAAAGACTTCGCTAATTTCATGGATATGACTTCGGTTATATGGCGAAGTAAAATAATCCCTTTTTTACTTCACGTGCGTCTACTTCGGTAATTATCTATCTATGACTTCGGTGAATATACGAAGTAAATGCCGGAAATTCTACTAGTGGAACCTTGTGTGAACAAGAAGGTTAGTGGGAGTGAAGTCGTATTCCTAGTATTATATGTCGACGACATATTGCTTATAGGAAATGATATATCAGTCTTACAGTCGGATAAAATTTGGTTGTCCAAAACTTTCTCCATGAAAGACCTGGGAGAAGCAACCTATATCCTTGGGATTAGAATCTATAGAGATAGATCAAAACGGTTGCTTGGTCTTTCGCAGTCTACATATATAGACCGAGTGCTAAAAAGGTTTAGCATGTCAGAATCCAAGAAAGGTTACCTTACCATCAGGCATAGGATCAACCTTTCAAAGTCTATGTGTCCGCGCACAGAAGACGAGAGGATTTGCATGAATAAGATTCCTTATGCATCCGCGATAGGATCTATCATGTATGTTATGTTATGTACTAGGCCCGATGTATCATATGCTCTGAGCGTCACGAGCAGATACCAGTCTGATCCAGGATTGGATCATTGGGCGGCTGTCAAGACAATCCTTAAGTACTTAAGAAGAACTAAGGATGTGTTCCTAATATATGGAGAAGGAGATATGGTAATACGTGGGTATACAGATGTCAGTTTCCAGACAGATAAGGATGACTCCAAATCTCAGTCTGGATACGTATTTACTTTGAATGGAGGCGCAATAAGTTGGAAGAGTTCCAAGCAAGACACTTTAGCGGATTCTACCACGGAAGCGGAATATATTGCGGCTTCGGAAGCAGCAAAAGAAGCAGTCTGGATCAAGAAGTTTGTCTCGGAACTTGGTGTGGTTCCAACCATTGATGAAGCAATATCGGTTTACTGCGATAACAATGGAGCTATTGCACAAGCAAAGGAACCAAGGTCTCATCAGCGATCCAAACACGTGCTTCGCCGCTATCATCTGATCAGAGAGATTATAAGTAGGAATGATATACAAATTGAGAAAATTCCCACTGAAAGGAATTTAGCGGATCCTTTAACTAAGGCCTTGCCTCAAAGTATGTTTGAGGGTCATGTTAGAGCCTGTGGTATTGGATACCATAGCGATTGGCATTAGGCCAAGTGGGAATTTGCTAGTAATATGAGAGATGTGTCCTAAGGCAATCGCCTTATGATTGTAAACATTTATTTTAATAAATCAATATTCACTATTTGAGTATGCATGTCTGTGTACTTGATTGGGATCTTAAACTCATTAACTGAATATCCACAATATAATTTACAGCATGAGCGAATTTGTGATGAATTCACAAATAGTGATTATCTCTACATGTGCAATTGTGAAGTATTGAAATTATCCCTAGTCGATGAATTGATAAATAAGGGCACTATCAATTCTGTTTAGACTAGCATGGGTTATTCTCTAATCAGCTAATTCTCACTGGCTGGTGACATTGGGATGTCCAGAGATAAACATGAATGCTAGTTAAGGGAACTAGTTCATTGGAGTGACTGGCTGTAAAACTTCACATGGTAGTCTACACATAGAAATGTCAGTGAAGTTCTTACTGCGGCTTAAGTGCGATGTTCCTTTGACTTGCGGTATTCTAGTCATCTTGGTCATGGAGACTTATACTTTAACATCTTAAGCAAGCATCTCCAAGGAGGTGTGGACACAGGATGGTTGGGTATAAGCCGAAGTGCCCGAAGATGTTTGAACAACCTACAAAGGATTCACCACTCCTTGCGAGGGGATGTATACCCAAGGCCTATCGTCGGATTGTTACTCAAAGCCTCTGGCTAGAGCATGACATGTTCAGAGTATGAGTCTCTGACAGACATGAGAGTAATTAGAATCCGTTGGATGAGAAAGACATTACTTGGGCTAGGTGTGACGTAGTCAGCCTAGTGGGGACTGACACACATAGACCGTGTCCTGAACCAAATGGGTATAAGATGGTGAAGGGAATGAGGCACGATTCATTAGAGCTGCTGAAGGGTTTCAGAATTATTTCTGAGGTCAACCGTTAATCTTTCGATTAATTGGGGGTCATGATGTACTACTAGGTGCCACTCATGATCATTCTATAATTGGTTGATTATAGACGGCCAACATAAATCGAAAGCCTATTTAGTTACACGCACTACGAGTAATCTGAGGGATTTAAAACGAGTTGAAAATTGGATTTTCCGATCAAGAGAGATAAGGCGAATCTGAATTTATCAGAGACGCATCGGAAGCTTAAAATGGCTAAGTCTTTTGAAGACTTAATGGACGAATTAAATGAGTTTAATTCGTGAGGAAGAGGCCTTGGTTTGGCCGGCCAAAGAGGGTCCCCACCCTCTTTGGTTTGGCAGGCCACAATAAAAAGGGAAACCAAATTGTTTGATTTAAATTATAAAATACATCTAGCATGATTTGTTTTATAAAATTATGGATAATGAAATTTATATAAAGAAATTTATATAGAAATTTATTCTTTTTATGGAAATTAAAATGAACCATGGATTGGTTTATTTTATTTTATAAAATCAATTATGAATTGATTTTCCCATGATAAGAAAAATTTATATATTAAATTTCTTGTAAAATTTTATTCCATAATAAAAGGATAGACATGACTGTTTTTATTATAAATTAAGTTATAATAAAAACTTGACATAAGAGAATAATTCATAGAAAAATTTATAAGATAAATTTCTTATCAAAAATTTATTCCGTTAAAAAGGAGACTTGGCGATAAAGAGGCTACTATATAAAGGTCCAAAGGCAAGGCTTGGAAATCAATTCATGTGATCAAGGATTCTTTCCTAGCCTCTTTTCTTCTCCTTCTCTCCCTCTCCCTCCTCAAGTGGGCGCCGACCCTAGAGAGCTCCTCTTGGGTTGCCGTGAGCCACCTCCACCAAGAAGAAGCCGAAGAAGAAGAAGAAGCGGACGCAACTCCTTCCTTCCTCCCGGAATCCGGATTCCGTTCTTCGTTTGGTGGTTAGCTTTCATCTCTCGCTCTTGCTATTCTTGTCGTGCCTTTGGAGAATCTAGTAGTTCTTGTCGGCACGAAACTCATGGCTTTGCGAAGTCATCCCGAATCGAACTCGGCGTGGACGCGAATAGAGGCGGAGCTTCCATGGGATGCTACGGTTGGATCTCGTCCCTTACTTCGAGTTACGCGAGGTATTAAGTAAATTAGTTTACTTTCTGCAAAATTTTAATTTATGATAATGTCGACACAATATAAGGTTGCATGCTAGATACGTGGTTGAAATAATTTGAGAAATTATTTATGCTAAACCTTCCGCTGCATGTAATTATGTTTTAAAATTACGAACCTGTATCCATGTCAACATGCACCCGGTCCGAACACCGGGCGCCCCCACAGTCAACTCTCAACCTTATTCGATTGGGATAAGGGCTGACCGAGACTTGCTTGGATCGGCTGAGACGGGGGGGGGGCGCCCACAAAGTTCAGGGTGCCCCCGGAGGCTATAAATAGCCTCTCGACCCGAAGGCTTCACACAACACTTCTTCCAACGCCAATACGCTCTTCTACTCAAGTGCTCTGCTCCGGAAACCTCCCGACTCAAGATACAAGTGCCGACGACGTCCCTCTGCTCCGAGATACATTCAACACCGGACGTCGGTAATGAAGAGCTGTTCTTTTAAGTTTACTGTACTACAATTGATATACAATTCTTGTAAACCTTTGCACACATATAGAATTGCCCGCAGTAAATGGTCAACGACCGTGGGCCTTGGAGTTGGAGCCGACCGCGACTCCGAACCAAGAAAAATCTTGGTGTTTTGTGTAGTGTTTAGTTTTAATTTTTTCGCTGCGTATTCTCTTTTTCAATCCGAAATGACTTACGATATTCACCCCCCCTCTATTATTTTCTCTCGATCCAACAAGTGGTATCAGAGCGGGGAAGCTCAAAATTGGTGCAACCACCAATTTGAGAATTTTTCGGATTTTTACGAAATCTTTTTAATTCTTTTTCCGCTCGAAATTTTTCTCGTTAATCGAGGTTGGTGCAACACCCCTCGATAAATATTTTTTTCTTCCCGCACTACTAATCCAAGACAAAGTCATGGGATATTTTCTTTCTTTTGTTTATTATTATTTCAGATAAATTCTTAAATGGCCATGTAAGAAGGATTCAGTACCGCAAGACCGCCACTCTTCAGTGGGGAGGACTTCTCCTACTGGAAGAGCAGAATGGAGGTCCACCTGAAAACTCAGGTGGACATGTGGATAATCATTCAGTCCAGACTAGAAATACCAAGGAATGCTGACGGAGTACAACAATCTTACATTGAATGGGACGCTGCACTCAAAAAGAAAATTGAAGCCGATGCCAATGCGACCCAAACACTCCAATGCGGCCTAACAAAAGAGGAGCTGAACCGGGTGGGTCCATTCAACAGCGCCAAAGAACTCTGGGGTAAGCTGATCGAACTACACGAAGGAACCTCCGACACCCGAATCAGCAAGAGGGACTTCTGCTAAACAAGCTATACACCATCAAGATGAACGAAGGCGAATCAACAGCTCAGCTCCATGCCAGAATTCAGGAATTAATGAACGGTCTACACACCATTGGTCACAAGGTAGAAAATCGTGACCTAATATGGTACGCCCTTAACGCTTTCCCATGAAACTCCTTGTGGGCATCTATGGTAGATGCTTACAAAGTTTCTAGGGATCTTTCCAAAATCAAGTTAGATGAACTTTTTTCTGAACTCAAATTACATGAACAGACTAATTGCAATCTGGCCGAGAAAGGCATTGTCCTTGTTGCAGGTAAAGCTAGAAAGACAACCAAGAAGAAGCCTCAACTTGCACCCGAGTCTGATTCAGATTCAGACTCAGAAGGCATCGAGGGAAATCAGCCTATGTTGGTTCGGCTAGCCCGCGACTACTACGAAGAGCTAAAAAACTAGACCAACAGATGAAAAGCTAGCTGAAGAAAGGAAGAACCAGCTGAACCCTCAAATGAAAAGAACATACCCAACGTGACTTGTTACGAGTGCAAGAAGAAGGGCCACTACAAGACTGAATGCCCCAACCTGAAGGAAACAAAGAAGATAAGAAAGAAGAAGGCACTTCAGGCAACGTGGGACGAGTCCTCCTCCTCCTCCTCCGAAGAGGTCCCACAGTCGAACCTGCTCGCACAAACCGCCTTAAAAGAAATCGAGACCGAGTCAGAATTGGAGGCGGACGACGGCAAACTTACATTCTCAGAGGATGGCGAAATAACTATAAGTGGTTTTTTCAAGAAATCAATTAAATGAATTAATTTCCTATCTTTCTCGAGATTTGGCGAAAGCTAAACTCCGAGTCGAATCTCTCCGACAGGAAGTAAAACTCCTGAAAGAGAGAGCTGACTCTAGATCCTTAACTGAGAAGGTTCAAGAAGGAACCTCTACTCAAGTTGAAAAACATGAGAAAGAGAACTCCTCCTTGAAAACTCAAGTTAAGGACCTTAGATCAGCCTTAGAACGATTCACTTCTGGTTCCAAGGGTCTTGACTTGATTCTTGGAAAATAGAAGTCGATTCTAAATCGATCCGGACTAGGCTATAGAACCAAATCTAGACAAAGATCTTACTATGCTGTACTGAACCAGTCCAGACCTAAAGTTCAGGCATGGGTACCCAAACTGTGCCTAAACAAACAAAATGGATCAAATTAGTATTGGATCCCCAAGGACAAGATTCACATCTTGCCAAACCATTATCGTGGCTTTAGTCCAGGGTGAGCCAAATTAAAAATAATATTTATTATTAGATAAAATTTAATTTTTTGTTTGCAAATTGCATGATTGATTGTTTATTTAATTCCTACAATTTACCATGCTTAGACATAGGAATGGTTAGTTTAACGATTGAACCAACGTAACTGAAATTTGAACAACATAGTATTGGGTGGCGGTGAGATGATAGTACGTTAGGGAAGCCAATTCTAATAAGGTCAAGTATACTCTACTTGGTCTCTTTAGACTGGTGAAACTAGACGAAGCTACCGATCCAAGACCCAAACTAGTTAGACCAGAATTTTTCAAAAAATAATTTTGAAAATGAAATTTCATTAAAAGGCTTTGTCAAGGAAAGGGTTGATGATCTAATAAGGCTACGACCAAAGAAGGCCTAGTGACTCGCCAAGACCTGGAAGCCAATTTTTGAAATTCAAATTCAAATTATTCTTTGTAAAATTAGAATCTAACATAAATTTTCAGTTAATTGTAGATTCAAACATTTTTTTTATAAACTCAAAATCAACTGTTTTCAAAATTAATTCATTTTTTTTAAAATAATTCTTAATTTTTCAACATAAATTTTATCTACCAAAACCTGTCTCACATAACCCATAAAGCAAACGTGATTGATAACCTTAGATTGGGTGAGACAGACTAGGCTGTGAAAATCAATTTAGGTTGTTCCTGATTCTAATTAGATCCAAATCAACAAAACTCTTTATGCATAGGAACATAAAGATTTGGACCAATGGATGTTGGATAGCGGTTGCTCCAGACACATGACTGGAGATAAATTGAAATTCACCAAACTCAAGTTCAAGAACCTAGGCTTAGTGGCATTTGGTAACAATGCTACACTCAAGGTAATTGGGTCAGGTAATATTGAACTTAAATCTGACTTTGTTATTAAGAAAGTGCTTTTGGTTGAAAATTTTAATTTTAACTTGCTTAGCATAAGTCAGTTGTGTGATTCTGGTTATGTAGTTACCTTCAACAATTCTGACTGCCTGATTAGAAACTTGCAAGACTCGGAAATCATGCTTAAGGGCACTAGGAAAAATAATGTTTACACTATAAACCTACCCTTAGGTAATCATGCATAAGGGCACTAGGAAAAATAATGTTTACACTATAAACCTACCCCTAGTACCTAAATGTATGTTAACTCAGTTAGAACAATCAAACCTCTGGCATAGGAGATTAGGTCACACTAATCTGAGAATTATTTCAAAAATCACCCAACTTGGCCTAATTAAAGGTATCCCTAAAATTAAAAATCATGAAAACTTAATATGTGAATCATGTAATCAAGGTAAACAAACCAGGACTAATCACAAACTAATCCAATCTGATCAAACTCAAACCACACTTGAGCTCCTGCACCTTGACCTATTTGATTCAAATGGAGCCAAGTCACTAAGCGAAAACCGGTACTGCCTAGTAATAGTTGATGATTACTCTAGGATTACCTGGGTTAGGTTTCTAAAGACCAAAGATGAAACCCTAAACCCACTTAATGAATTTTGTAAGTTAATTCAAAATCAAAACGATACTAAAATCAAAAGACTTAGGAGTGACCACGGGGGAGAATTTGAAAATCAACGGTTCGAGGAATTCTGTAAGGTAAATGGGTACATACATGAATTTTCGTGTCCTAGAACCCCCCAGCAAAATGGGATAGTCAGAATGAGAAATAGAACTATACAGGAAGCCCCTAGGGCTATGCTCAACGAATTCAAACTAGTCAACCAATATTGGGCAGAAGCAGTTTGTACAGCTTGCTACATTCAAAATAGAGTCCTGATTAACAAGAGACACAACAAAATACCCTATGAATTATACTACCATAGACTTCCGAATCTACACTACCTAAGGGTCTTTGGATGCAAAGTCCATATCCTAAACACTAAAGACTATCTAGGAAAATTCCAGTCTAAGTCAACCCCAGGCATCTTCCTAGGATATTCAACCACAAGTAGAGCCTATAGGGTTTACAACAAACAAACTAAGAAAATTGAAGAAAAACCAATTTAATATTTGATGAAGAAATTAACTCAAAACCTGATAATCCAAATCAAACTTCATCAAATACTGATCAAGAAGATAATGAACAAACTGTTGAACCCTTAATTGAACCCTTAAATGAACTAACCATTGAACCAACTAGTGAGTCAGTTGAACCAAATGTTGAACCAGATGTTGAATTAAATATTGAACAAAATTGACCAGTCGGACCTGAGGTTGAACCATGTTCAAGAGAAACCAAGAAACCCAGACTTAGTCACCCACCTGATCAAATTGTGGGTGATCAATCTTTAGGAGTCAGAACTTCGTCTTCCTATAGAAACCTCAGTCAGATAGCAATGATTTCAAAAATAGAACCTAAAACTATAGAGGAAGCCCTACCTGATCCTGATTGGATCATAGCTATGCAAGAAGAGTTAGCCCAATTTGAGAGAAACCAAGTCTGGGAATTAGTACCTAAACCTGAGGGCAAATCTTTCATTGACACTAAGTGGGTTTTTAAGAACAAGTTAAATGATCAAGGAGAAATACTCAGAAATAAAGCCCGCTTAGTAGCGAAAGGATTCAGTCAGGTAGAAGGGTTAGATTATGATGAAACCTATGCCCCGGTAGCCAGACTTGAGTCCATTAGAATGTTATTGGCCTTTGCATCCCATAAAGGATTTAAACTATACCAAATGGATGTAAAGTCGGCCTTTCTATATGGATTCATTAAGAAAGAAGTCTATGTAGGACAACCCCCTAGTTTTGAAGACTTAGAAAGACATGACCATGTGTATAAACTTACTAAAGCACTTTATAGACTAAAACAAGCACCTAGGGCTTGGTATGAATGCTTATCAACTTACCTAATTTCTAAAGAATTTAAACAAAGACAAATTGACTCAACCCTATTTATTAAAACCTTAGGAAAAGAAATCTTTATTGCCCAAATCTGTAGTGACCCGCCTTCTCTACCTTAGACGGATCGTTACTTTATCTCTACTTCTTGACTCTAATGCACGACTAGGAATGTGGAACTTCTTTTTTTTTCTTTTAAATCCCTCTAAGGATGATATTCTAACTCTAATAGTCATGCATGATACAATGGCACACTTTTTTCATCTGTAGAACTTCTCGGCAATGGTACCAGTCGACTGCTATCTAACCAGTCGACTAGTATCGGCCGCAAAAAGATTCTGGGCGCGGCACCAGTCGACTGGCCTCTTGGTAGTCGACTGATGCATCGAACAGAAGCTTCTATTCGATAGGGCAGTCGACTGGTACTGAACCAGTCGACTGGCATGCCTGAAAATCTGAAATTCAGATTCGAAGCCTTGTTTCAAAACTCCACCAAACATATAGTTTTAAGCCATACAAAGACGCAACACTATTTCTATACTCTATGCTAGTTTCCTAAATATTTTAGCCAATCAAAACAACTTCATAAACTCGAAATTAGAACTTTTGCGGAAGAAATCGAGTTATGAAAATCTATATGAACTTTAAACTAGAGTTTTGTACCAAACGTAACTCCTATGCATTCATAATACCAAAACACATGTTCTACACCTTACTAAAGCATTTTGGAATGTAATGCAAATTTTCTAGGCATATTTATAGCAATAAAAACTTGATTCAAAGGGAAACTCACAATATCTTGGCACATGCATCAAATAGCTCCATCAAGTATCAATATTCAAAACTACTCACACTTATACTCATCCAATGCAATCATTGTAACGCCCCAAAATTTCCATTTTTAGTTCTTAAAGTCCTTAGAATTATTTAAAAATGGTTTAGAAATATTCTAGATATTTTTAGAAATTTTTAGAATATTTTTATGGAATTTTCCGAGCCCGTTTGGTATTTTAAAAAAAAGGGAGAAAGAAGAAAAAGGGAAAAACCACTTAAGGGCAGCCGGTAGTTCGAACCCGCGACCACCCCAGAACCAGAAACGAGCGCGACCAGCTAGGCTAGGGTATCAAGCACAGCAAAGGATGGAGAGAAATATATTTGAGGTGTAGTTAGGTTAATCCGCCCCCATAAGTATAAATAGGTAATTAAAGAGAGAAGTTTTATTTCTCTCCTCTCCAAACCCTCACGCCGACTTCTCCTCTCTTGGGCGAAACAACACCAAGCTCTAGGGGGCCGGCCAAGGCTCTTCTCCAAGAGATCTTCCAATATTTGGAATCCCCGCGACGAGAGGAACGCGTAGGCGCGAAGAATTCTCCGAGATCTCAAGTTTCTCCCGAGCTCTAGACGTCAATCTTGGTTGTAAGTCCAAGATATCAATGTAAGTACTGCTCACCTGCAGTAAGAGGCGGTTTTTCCGCGAGAATTTCCTTTAAAAATTTTAAAAAGAGATATTTCCTTTTTGTTTGAGTTTTTGTGCATGTGATCTTAGTTCATTATATGCTTATATATGTTGATTAATACCCTATGTGAGTTTAGGGTCCAAGAAAAGCTATGAGAAAAGAAAAGAAAAGATAAAGATAAGAAAAGAAAAGGCCAAGGCCTTAAGAAATCCCCAAAAGTCAAGACTTAGGGATTTTAGCACGCAAGGTGCTCCAGAAAATGCCAAGGCATTTACAGATAAGAAAGAAAAGAAAGAAAAGCTATTTTATTTTATAAGGCCAGTACCCGGCGTCCAAGGGCATCGCTAAAGAAATCCAGGTGTCCAATTCCAAGGTCTTGGCCCTAGTAGACCAAGGTCTGCTCTATTAGGATTGGTGGCTCGCTACCCCAACCTTTTAGGGAACGCGCATATGAGATGGTACTTACGTCTTCAGTGGATCCAAGTGATTATTATTTTCAAGTATATGCTTTAGCAAAGTTTCGAAAATTTAAAGAGTTTTCAAAAAGTTAAAGAATAGCTAAAGTTTCCAAGTTGAGCCAAGAAAAGTAAAATGAGATTTATTATTGCTTGAGTATGCATGTTTTGAGCTATACATGTCCTTAGTTTTTCTTTCAAGCATATTAGTATCTCATATGATTTTCAGTTTGATCTAGAAGCATGTTTGCACATTTCGAGATTTTGTGAGCTAGATAGTACTTACTAAGCTTTTTGCTTACTAGTTGCATTTCCTCTTATTGCAGATAAAGGTAAAGGCAAGCAATTCTGAAGGAAGACGACGAGGCGGTGCTGAGTAAAGTGTGTGTGGTGGCTGATTATGGAGAGATCTTTGGCACAAGACTATTTAGTTATTTAATTCACAATGTTATAGTTCATTTGAATTTCAAGTTCTTGCTTTATGGAGTTTAGCGAACATTTAAGTTTCGGATAGTTTTACATGCTCAATTGCTTAGAGTAAAGATTCCATGTCATTTCATTTAGCTTATATATTCTTATGTTTGCATTGGATGAGTAGAAATGTGAGTAGATGGAGATATTGATACTTTGTTAGAAAATAGACGCATGTGCCAAGATAGTATCAAATTCTCTTTGAATTAAGTTTTATTGCTTATAAATGTTTAGAAAAGTTGCATTCACATTTCATAATGCTTTAGCAAGGTTATAGAACATGTATTTGGTGTTATGTATGCATAGGAGTCAAGATTGGTACAAACTCTATTGTTAAAGTTCACTTAAACTTGAATAGCTCATTTCTTCCGCAAAAGTCCAAATTTCAAGTTTATGGATTCGTTTTGATTGGCTAAACTGTTTAGAAAACTGACATAGAGTATAGAAATGGCGTCATGATTCTATATGGCTCGAAAGTATAGGTTTGGTGGAGAGTTGAAGCAACTGCCGAAACCTGAAATTTTGATTTCAGGCCTATCAGTCGACTGATACAGTATCAGTCGACTGATACCCGAAAGTTCAGTTGGGTGAGGCAGGTTTCAATAAGTGCCATTTTGCGAGTTTTCGAGATAGTAAGTGTGATATGTTAAAATGCATGATTGCTTAAGTTAGAATATGATTGTTAGATGAATTTAAAAGTTTAAAAAAAAAAGATTTTCGCATTTTTAGTCATGTATCAAAAGTAGAGAAGTAGAGAGAAGTAATGATCTGTCTGAAGCAGAGAAGGCGGGTCGCTACAATCATAAGGATATGTATGCTAAATAAAATGACATGGAATCTTTACTCATGGTTTTAGGATATGCAAAATATCTAAAACGCAAATACTTGGATAAATGCTATATGATCTAACTTAAACTAAGACTTTATAATAAATGCACTTTAAGTCCTTCATTCATCTTGTCCCAAGGACCTCTCCAAGGTCAGCCACCACACACACGTCACTCAGCACCGCCTTGTCGCCTTCCTTCAGAATTGCTTGCCTTTACCTTTACCTGCAGCAAGAGGAAATGCAACTAATAAGCAAAAAGCTTAGTAAGTATTATCTAGCTCACAAAATCTCGAAAATGTGCAAACATGCTTTTTAAACAATGTGAAATCACATGAGATACTTTTATGCTTAAAAGAAAACTAAACCATGTATACTCAAGCATTAATAAGTCTCAACTTACTTGTTCTTGGCTTAACTTGAACTTTAGCAATTCTTTAACTTTAAATCTTCCTTTAACTTTTAGAAAACTTCTTTAAACTTTAGAAAACTTTGCTAAAGCATATACTTGAAAATAATAACTCACTTGGATCCACTTAAGACGTAAGTACCATCTTATGCGCGTTCCCTAAAAGGTTGGGGTAGCGAGCCACCAATCCTAATAGAGCAGACCTTGGTCTACCAGGGCCAAGACCTTGGAATTGGACACCTGGATTTCTTTAACGACACCCTTGGACGCCGGGTACTGGCCTTAGAAAATAAAATACTTACTTTTTTCTTATCTTGAATGCCTTGGCATTTTAACGAGCACCTTGTGTGCCCAAATCCCTAAGTCTTGACTTTTGGGGATTTCTTAAGGCCTTGGCCTTTTCTTTTCTTATCTTTATCTTCTCTTTTCTTTTCTCATAACTTTTCTTAGACCCTAACCTCATATAGGGTACTTAATTAAACTTATACAAGCATGGATTAAACTAGAGTTACATGCAAAATCATAAACTCAAGGAAAATTGCACTTTTAACTTTCTAACGGGAAAAACTTACGGAAAAACCGCCTCTTACTGCAGGTGAGCAGTACTTACATCGATATCTTGGACTTACAACCAAGATTGACATCTAGGGCTCAGGAGAAACTTGAGATCTCGATGAACCGTTCGCGCCTACGCGTTCCTCTCGTCGAGACGAACGAAACGCTCCGCACCCTTTGGTTCTCCCTTGGCCGGCGCCCCCTTAGAAGAGAAGAGGAGGCCTTGGTGTGGTTGGCGTGCGCACAAGAGAGGGGGAGAGGGGTCGGCGGATGGTGAGGGTTTAGTTGTGAGAAAAATAAAATTTCTCTCTTTAATGATCTATTTATACTTAGGGTATTTAAGTCCAACTTTATAACTTAACTTAATATTTCTCTATTTTCTTTCAGCACACCCCTGCTGGGGCTCCTGGTTAACCCGACCAACTTAAGTCGTTGATCCCACGGAAGGTCTCGGGTTCAAAACTCATCCAGGCAACTTTTTGCCGAAAACTCTATTTCTTTTAATAAAAATACTAAACGGACTCGGAAAATTCCCTAAAAATATTCTAAAAATTCCTAAAAATATCTAGAATATTTCTAAAACATTTTAAACTAATTTCAAGGACTTTAAGGGCTTAAAATGGGAATTTTGGGGCGTTACAAAATCTACGTCGATGGCATAATCTTTGGGTCCACCAACTCTAATTTTTTAAAAGAATTCGTGAAAATAATGGAAAACGAGTTTGAAATGAGCCTAGTTGGTGAGCTCAACTTTTTCCTAGGGTTACAGATTAAACAAACTAGGGATGGAAACTATGTCCATCAATCCAAATATACTAAAGAATTAATAAAGAAATTTCAAATGGATAACTCTAAAAGCATAAGTACCCCCATGGCCACAAATATAAAAATAGATAGTGACCCTGATGGTAAACTAGTAGACCTTAAGCTCTATAGAAGTATGATTGGAAGTCTACTGTATCTTACAGCCAACAGACCTGATATCCTTTTTGCTGTTGGAATGTGTGCTAGATACCAAACATGTTCTAAGGAAACACACTTAGCAGCCTTAAAAAGAATACTAAGATATGTAAAGGGCACCATAAATGTAGGGATTTGGTATCCTAGGACCTCAACCTTTGACTTGTCAGGATACTCGGATTCTGACTATGCTGGTTGTAAATTAGATAGAAAGAGCACAAGTGGATGCTGCCAACTGTTAGAAAATAGTCTAGTAAGTTGGTGCAGCAGAAAACAATACTGTGTAGCTCTATCCACAACTGAAGCTGAGTATGTTGCCTTAGGAGAGTGTGTAGCACAATTACTATGGATGATGCACACTCTTAAGGACTTCCAGCTTAACTTCCAAGCTCAATTAATCTAACTAAGAACCCAATCCAACATTCCAGAACAAAACACATAGAAGTTAAACACCACTTTGTAAGAGATCACGTAGCCAGGGGTGAGATAGTTCTTAAACATGTAGATTCTAAATCTAACTTTGCTGACATATTCACCAAACCCCTACCTGAATCTGAGTTCAGCTCACTAAGAAGGCAGTTAGGATTATGCTTGGTAGTATAGGTTTACTCTACTTTTGTTTTTTTTTGCTTTATTTAATTTAAAAAATCAGTTTTTGATTAAAATCGGTTTACGTGATTTCAAAATCACTTTTTACTTGGTTTAAAAATCTTTTTAAAAATAATTTTCTGACTTAGTTTTATTTAAAACTACCCCCTTCAAAACTAGGGCTTTCTCGCAAATGGACTTAGCCTAGGCCCTAACCCTAGAACTGCATGCACCTATAGATTTAGAAGCCAGCATCTCACAAGCACCTTAGGGTACTTTTGTTTGATAACCTTGAATGGGTTGAGATGCTTAGGTCTTTGCCTTAATTCAAGATGCTTTAAGTCAGTGCATCGGCAAAAATAGGGGCACTAAATACAACTTAAACAGTAATCAAGTTAAGTGTCAAGTTTAGAAAATCTAACTTGAACAGAACACTTAACTCGACTAACCCTAGCGAAAACTATTGTTTATAACAGTTAGTAAGTAGCTAATTGGGTTAGACAGGACCCTAAAAGAGATAATTGAAATTGGTTTGGTCTTGAATTGGTTCAGTACAGCATATTATGCAATTAATTTATCTTTTTTTCTGCTATATTGCTTTGTTTTTGATATATGGCAAAGGGGGAGAGATAGTAAAGGAGAGAAGCTTAATTTTTTTTTTTAAATTCAAAATTTCAAAACTTTATCCTTTCTTCAAAAAGTACTTAATCTATTTGTTTTCAAAATTACTAAGTTTTTCTTCAAAACTTTCTCAAACTTAAGCTGCTTTCAAATCATTTTATGTACTTAAACTTAAGTTGCTTTCAAATCTTTCTTAAGTACTTAAACCTAAGCAGTGTTCAAAAATTCTTCTTTAAGTACTTAAACTTAAGCTGTGTTCAAAAATCATTTTAAGTACTTAAACTCAAGCTGTTTTTCAAAAAAGTTATTCTAAGTACTTAAAACTTAAGCAGTAGTAAATTTTGCTAAGTACTTATCTTAAACTTAAGCTATGGTTCTTAGAACATAACACTTCAGAAGATGTTTCTTTTCTACTGACTTGAAATTTCTTAAGTGTAAACCTTCAAAAGTGCACAACCAATTTTTTTTGAAAAATAGGTTTCTAAAGGTTCTTTTGAAAATTGTTCTAAATGATTGAAAAATTAATTCCATCTTTAGACTTAGAAATTTTTGTTAAAAACCCCACGAACTTTTGAAAAACCTAGGGGGTGATTCCTTCCAGGGGGAGGAAACTAATCTATTATATAATCTGTTCTGATTAACTTAACTTTTTGAATCGGGTTGTCATAAATCAAAAAGGGGGAGATTGTTGGTGCAGACAGCACCCAAGTCGAACTTGTGTTTTGATAATGGCAAAAGTGTTCAAAAGTTAAGATGTTATGTTTAACTAACATGCTACTTGAGTGTGCAGATTGAAAGTCCTAGCGAAGGACTTCCTGGAACCGAAGACCCAGCGAAGGGCTGCTGTGCACCTAGCGTAGGGCTGCTAGGAGTCGAAGACCTAGCGAAGTACTGCTGGGCACCAGGCGAAGGGCTGCCTTGAACCGAAGACTCAGCGAAGGGCTGCTGGGCACATAGCGAAGGGCTGCTAGGAGTCGAAGACCTAGCGAAGGAATGCTAGGCACCAGGCGAAGGACTGCTTGGTACTGAAGACCTGGCGAAGGACAGCTAGGCACCTGGCGAAGGACTGCAGGGCAAAAGTCCAACCGGAGGAGCTGGTTGGCATCAGGTAAATTCTCCTGAGAGGAGTAGGTGAGGACGCGTTCCCCGTCGAGGGAACAGTAGGCGTCGGTTCGACCTAGGGCTCCATTTTGGAGACCCAAAGTCAGAACCAAGACAGCTACGACTGTAAGATTCACTAACATATTTGCTCTATCTTGTTTGGTACTAATCCTGGATGCAGGACCGAAGGAATGAGTGTCTGCAGCTCAGAAAGCCTCAAAGGAGTGAGGCAGCAGCTGGGTTGGGCGCCCAGAAGGACCCGGGCGCCCTATGTACAAGCCAAACATGAGTTCAGCAAAAGTATGCTTCGGAAGCTCACTGGGTGGGGCACCCTCATGCTCCCGGGCGCCCCCGTGCTCCCGAGCGCCCCGGATGCCTCGGGCGCCCCGGGCTCAAGCCAACGAAACGGATAGAGTCAAGCCAGCGAGAAGCCCACGGATCGAGTCAACCCGAGCGCTCCCACAGTCAACTCTCAGCCCTATTCGAGTGGGATAAGGGCTGACCAAGACTTGCTCGGATCGGCTGACACGTGGGGGGCACCCCCAACGTTCAGGGCACCCAGGAGGCTATAAATAGCCTCTCGACCCCAAGGCTTCAGACAACACTTCTTCCAACACCAATACGCTGTTCTACTCAACTGCTCTGCTCCGGAAACCTCCCGACTCAAGATACAAGCGCTGACGATGTCCCTCTGCTCCGAGATACGTTCCACACTGGACGTCGATAACGAAGAGCTATTCTTTTAAGTTTACTGTACTACAATTGATATACAATTCTTGTAAACCTTTGCGCACATATAGAATTGCCCGCAGTAAACGGTCAACAACCGTGGGCCTTGGAGTAGGAGCTGACCGCGACTCCGAACCAAGTAAAATCTTGGTGTATTGTGTAGTGTTTAGTTTTAATTTTTCCGCTGCGTATTCTCTTTTTCAATGCGAAACAACTTACGATATTCACCCCCCCTCTATCGTTTTCTCTCGATCCAACAAATAATGCTTAAGAGTACTAGGAAAAATTATGTTTATACTATTAATCTACCCTTAGTACCAAAATGCTTTTTAACACAACTAGAAGAATCTAACCTTTTGCATAGGAGATTAGGTCACACTCATGTCAAACTAATCTTGAAAATTACCCAACTTGATTTAATTAAAGGTGCACCTAAAATCAAGAATTTTGAGAACACAATTTGTAACTCATGTAAACAAGGTAAACAAACTAAGTCTACTCACAAACCAACTCAATCAGACTGAACCCAAACCACGCTTGAGCTCCTGCACCTTGACCTATTTGATTCACATGGAGCCAAGTCACTAAGAGGGAATCGGTACTGCTTAGTAATTATCGACGATTACTCTAGGTATACCTGGGATAGGTTCCTAAAAACTAAGGATGAAACCCTAAACTTATTTATTGACTTATGCAAAATGATTGAAAATCAATATGATACTAAAATTAAAGGACTTAGGAGTATTCACGGGGGAGAGTTTGAAAATCAAAGATTTGAGGAATTCTGCAAAATCAATGGGTATATTCATGAATTTTTCTGTCCTAGAACCCCCCAACAAAATGGGATAGTAGAGAGAAAAAATAGAACCCTTCAGGAAGCCACTAGAACGACGCTCAATGAATATAGTCTACCTAACCAATTTTGGGCAGAAGCGGTATGTACGACATGGTATATTCAAAATAGGGTCCTAATTAATAAAAGGCACAATAAACGCCCTTATGAACTATATTGTCATAGATTGCCTAACTTACATTACCTTAGGGTCTTTGGGTGCAAAGTCCATATCTTGAACACTAAGGACTGCCTAGGTAAGTTTCACTCTAAGTCAACCCCAGGGATCTTCTTAGGATATTCAACAACTAGTAGAGCCTATAGGGATTATAATAAACACACCCACAAAATTGAAGAAACTACTAATTTAATTTTTGATGAAGAAGTTGAACCAAAAGATAATCAAAATTTAAACAATCAAATCTTGATCAAGAAGACAGTGAACCAATAATTGAATCATCAATTGAACCACTGATTGAACCACTAAATGAACTAACACTTGAACCAACTACTGAGGTATAAACTGAACCAATAACATAACCAAACCAAGTAGTTGTACCAAATACTGAACCGAACCATCCAGCCAGACCTAAGGCTGAACCTAGTTCTAGAAGGACAAAGAAACCCAGACTCAATCATCCTTCTGATCAAATTATGGGTGATCCAACCTTAGGAGTCAGAACTAGGTCCTCCTATAGAAATCTTAGTCAGATAGCACTTATTTCAAAAATTGAACCTAAGACTAAGAGGAAGCCCTACCTGATCCTGATTTGATCATAGCTATGCAAAAGGAATTAGCCCAATTTGAAAGAAACCAAGTATGGGAACTAGTACCTAAACCTGAGGGCAAATCTATTATAGATACTAAGTGGGTTTTTAGAAATAAACTAAATGATCAAGGGGAAATTGTTAGAAATAAAGTCTGCTTAGTAGCTAAAGGGTTTAGGCAGGATGAAGGGTTAGAGTATGATGAAACCTATGCCCCAGTAGCTAGACTTGAGTCAATTAGAATGTTATTATCCTTTGCAACCCATAGAGGGCTTAAGCTATATCAAATGGATGTCAAGACTGCTTTTCTAAATGGCTTTATTAAAGAAGAAGTTTATGTAGGGCAACCCCCAAGATTTGAGGACCTAGAAAAACCTGAATATGTTTTTAAACTTAGAAAAACACTTTATGAGTTGAAACAAGCACCTAGGGCATGGTATGAATGATTATCAACTTATCTAATTTCTAAGAAATTTAACCAAGGTCAAATAGACTCCACACTTTTTGTTAAAACCTTAGAAAAAGATATTTTTATTGCACAAATATATGTTGATGATATAATATTTGGATCCACTAAATCTAATTTTCTAAAAGAATTTGTAAAAATAATGCAAAGCGAATTAGAAATGAGCTAGGTGGGTGAGCTCAACTTTTTCTTAGGTTTACAAATTAAGAAAACTAAAGATGATAATTTTGTTCACCAATCCAAATATGTCGAACCCCTATGACAACTAATGTCAAAATAGATAATGACCCTGAAGGTAAGCCTGTAGATCTTAAGTTATACCGAAGCATGATTGGTAGTCTACTTTACTTAATCGCTAGTAGACCTGATATCTTATTTTCTATAGGAATGTGTGCTAGATACCAAACTTGTGCTAAGGAATCCCACTTAGCAGCCTTAAAAAGAGTATTAAGGTACATTAAGGGTACCCTAAATGTAGGAATTTGGTATCCTAGAACTTCCACTTTTGAATTATCAGGGTATTCTAACTCTGACTTTGCTGGGTGCAAGTTAGATTGAAAGAGTACAAGTGGAAGTTTTCAACTGTTAGGACATATCCTAGTCAACTGGTGTAGTAGAAAGCAACACTGCGTAGCCTTATCTACAACCGAAGCAGAATATGTTGCCCTAGGTGAGTGTGTGGCACAACATTTATGGATGATGCACACTCTTAAGGATTTCTAGCTTGACTACACCCAAATCCAAGTTTTTATTGATAACATTAGTTCAATCAATTTGACTAAGAACCCATTTCAACATTCCCGAACAAAACATATAGAAGTTAAGTATCATTTTGAAAGGGATCATGTAATCAGGGGCGAGATAGTACTTAAGCATGTAGACTCAAAATCCAACTTAGCTGACATTTTTACCAAACCCTTACCTGAATCTGAGTTTTGCTCACTAAGAAGGCAGTTAGGGTAGTGCTTAGTAGAATAAGACTGTTCTATATTTTTCAAAAATTTATTTTCCTATTTGTTTAAATTTGTTTCAAAAATTTGCAATTTGAAAAATCATTTCTTTTATCATGTTTTTGAAATTTAAAATGATTTTCCGACTTAGTTTTTATAAAAACTTACCCCCTTCAAAACTAGGGTTTTTGCGCAAATGGACTTAGCTTAGGCCCTAACTCTAGAACTGCATGCACCTTTAGATCTAGAAGCCAGCATCTCACAAGCACCATAGGGTACTTTTGATTGATAACCTAGACTGGGTTGAGATGTTTAGGTCTATGCCTTGATTCAAGATGATTTAAGTCAGTGCATTGACGAGCCCAAAATATACTAATTAAAGTTGTCACGAAATGTATGGGCTCATCAAATTTAAATATCAATGAATGAAATGCTGGAAACCCTTTTTACAATAAAAAATATGGAAATGTAATATAGGGGCCACAGGTCGTATTTTTCTCAGGGACTAGTTGAGAGTTTGTTTGATTTGCGCTTGTATTTAGGTGTCGTTTGCGTTTATGGGTTTCAAATGTAATCTGGGTTTGGTTCTAAATAGAAATGGAATCACAATGAAAATAAAGGAAAACTCCACCATGGATCTGAACAAGTGATAGCAAGTTATCATTCAATCAAAAGGACCACTTATTCATCTAAAGAACTTAAGCAATTTTTAGAAAGTGAATCTGATCTCAAATTCAGCAACAAATACGAAGCAAAGATGCAACAAAACAGTGGATACAATTTTCAGAAGCTAGCCGACTTAGATCAAATGCTATCTATGAAAATTCAGCAATCAAGCTTTGGACAATCACTACACAACTAGCTACAAAGTCCAGAGGAAAACCAATGCAGAGAAGTTCAGAACAATTCGAATGCAAAACTAATTGAATTCAAACATCACGGCACACTAGAAGTTCCATGTAACTTGCTACAAATCACTCCCTAATCTGCACTTGATACAAAATGGAAGAAGTGAATGAATCTTGGTACGCAAAGGAGAACTTAAGTGCCAAAAACTAAAACAAATGCTTAAGCTACAAACTAGCAAGTCAATTGGCTGATTGATTCAAAAATCTGGCAGAAACTGGAGAAACAAATGCTCCAACTAAATGGAGTGCAGAATTCCAAAACCTCACATGCAGAATTGAGACTTGATACACCAATTCTGCAGAAAACTGCAGAAATTCAGAGATAGCAAAATGAATTCAGTTAATTTATTGATACTAGGAACTGATGCTACGAAATTTTGCTAATCAGCTTAGAAACGTTTCCTAATTCTGCAGAAACTGCCCAAGAATGCAGCAAGAATTCTAAGCAGCACCTGAGTGCAGAATGGCATAACCTAAATGCAGAATTTCAGAATCACCATTTGGATGCAAGGACAGCAGATGCAAGCTGCGGTAAAATTCAGGAAACGAATTGGCAGAGAAGCTGAAGATTACTTGGTATGAATTCAGAAATTTGCAGCTGACTTACAGCTTGATACTCAATGCAGAATTGAAACTGAAAACAGCACAGATAGTGTGCAGAAACTGAAAACGTAGCAGTTAACTTGGACACAAAACAAGCAAATGACTAAAATGGATTTGCTATTTTTTTATGATCAGCAAAGCTTAAGTCGAATTCCCATTTAATGGATTCGAAACTCAAAAGCTTATGACATGAAGTTTCTGAACTGAGCTGGGTTTGCAGAATTGGAATTCAGTCCAATTCAATTGCAAACCTTTGTGCCAAAACTGAGAGGAATGCAAATCTCTAGTTTGTACAAGATAATTGCTGTAAAGCAGATGAATCGATGCAAAATTTAAGCACAGATGGATGCAGAAACAAAGTAATTCGAAACCAATTTCATAAATGAAAATGAAGTAAACTGAATTGAATGCAGTAATTCGAAAGCTGAAAACAGGGGATTGATATTCAAGCTCAGCTGGGAAACAAACTGAAATTCGATCTTGCCACGCTACACTAGATTAAGAAATGAAGCTAAGATCTAAACAAACTTAAACTACTGAATTAGCATCACTAACAGTGAAACAATTTGAAAATCTCAGAAACAAATGGCAAATTCAGATTTGGGCTGATACGCAAGGGTTCAAATGGCACGCAAGAAATAAATTGCAAACTACTGAAATTAAATCTAATTATCATCTAAACAAGCTTGTAAACTAACTAACTTAAAGATTGACAACCTAATTAAGCTAAACGAATCAGAAACTTGGAATTAAACTACTGATACGAAACTGCAGAAACAGAACAGTGCCAAAATCCAATTACAGCTATGAAACATTGAAATCTAAAGAACTAAGCTACTCCTCAATGCTTCCCTAAGCTCAAGACTTTCTTGGTCGTCAATCAAGAGCCGGCCTCGAACCCCTAAGCACAGCAAATCAGTGGAGCGCAGCTTGGATTGATGGAATTTGCTCAAACTTCACTCGGCTGGAATTTTCCAGTCCAATCTCTTGTATCTCGATGGATGGACTGCGATGGTGAATTGGGACTCATCTGAGCTCACCTGAGAACCCCTACAGCCGGCTCAGATGGTCGGAAATGGCTTGTGGACGAGATACTAGTGGTTGGTTAGCAGAGATGCCGAAACCCTCAAACACCACTGTCCGGATGTAATCTGAGCTGAATTCGCCACCCTAGCTATCCCCAATGATCCAATTCTTGATCTAGATGAAGATTGAGGGGTCGCGCCCCTTTGGATTGAAGAAAATCGACTGGAAAACGAAGAAGAAACGGTGAAGGGTACTGTAGCGGCGGAGACGCGACGAAGAACAGCTGCTGCAAAAATTTCCTTAAGTAATTAGAATTGGACGGCTCAGATTGATTGGAGGAGATCCAACGGTAGATCTTGATCTGATTTAAGCCAAACTTTTATGATGATGATCTGGGGTCAGGATCTGCCTTGTGGTAGCTCGGATCCTCCAAATGTGCAACGGATGGTCCAGATCAACTCTATCTGTGAATGGACGCTCTAGAGCCCTCCAAGCTTGATCCAACGGTTGATTGAGCTCTGATTGGGATGAAACCTTCAGATCTTGATCATAGAGCTTGATCAACCCTAACCCTAGCTCGGATTGCTTCAGATCGTCCCGGATGGCTCAGATCTAGCCGCTCTTGAATCGGACGACCCGGATTGATCGTAGGCTTGATAATTCGATCCGGTTCACATCCGACTCAAGTTTGACCCAGTATGCCCTAGGTCCAGGATTCTTTCATGCCTACAAAAATATATCAGAAAATTTAGTGGCCAATTAATCCATTTTAATGTAATTTTGCAATTAAGTCCAAAATAAGATAAAGTTCCAAAACCTAGGGTAAAATCAGAATTAAGCAATAAAAACATGGGTCAAACATGGATTTTAGCACTTAAAATAATCAATAAAATGGTGCTTATCAACTCCCCCACACTTAGCCTTGAGCGTCTCGCGAAACTACTAAATATGTATCCCTTAGGCTTTCTTAAGCATAATTAGAAGCAAATGAAAAGAAATTACCTAGGGTTGTCAATTCTCATAAATCTAAGGTCTATGGATTAGTATCTTGTCCTTAAATCAACAACTTGGCCTTTTCATCTATCATGAGTCATGGAGATGAATTTAAATTACTAGCCTTTCATGGGAAAGTTTGGTGGCTCTCTCTTAAGTTCTAACTTGATGATGGAAGTGGAGCTCACTCTTACACATATGCTTCTTGCACTACCATAGGCTTGCTTATTATCTAATCTCCACCATTAATCATGATTAGGATCAACAACTATAAAAACAAGTAAAAACAAGGAAAATGATAAGAAATGGACTAAAAATTCAAGGAAATGGAAAATTGATAAAGTGGGAGACTTGAGTGCTCAAAGATGTTTTTGATGCATTTTGCCCTCCTTTCAGTCCTCTAGTGAATAACAAAGTGTGGTGAAGTCAAATTTAAATAATTCCTTTGATTTGGATGAAAAACCTTTCATTTGATCTCAATGTGCCAAGTTTTCTTCTATTGTGTGCCAAATTTCTTTCTTCCTTGTCTTTTCTGATTTTTCTCTTCTTCTTTTATCTTCTAGCAAGGTCAGAATGTATCAAAGAACACATGGTATCAAGTGGAATAGATACTCAACATAAAATCTTCACTCAACAACCTTTGTAACTCACTCTTGATACACTTCACCCTTTGTTGGCACACTACTTTCTTCCCTTTGTTTCTTTCTCTTTTTTTTTTCTTTTCTTGTAGCTCCACGGCAGATCTTTCAGAATCAAGAATCTGATTTCTCAAACAATGTCAGTTTCAAGTTGATACAAAACAAGTTTTTATGGTCTCACAATTTAAATCCTACTTGTGTTTTCATTCTGAATTTTTTTTTCTCAATATATGTTCAGCAACATCTCTTCAACAGATTTCAGCATCTTACATCTTACTTTGCATTCAACTTTTTGTCACTTCAGCAACTCCAAGTCAGCACTCGACAGATTGCATGCTCCATGGCTTGATAACCTTGCTTCCTCACTATCTTTTAGTGCCCTGTTTCTGTTTCTTCTCTGCTGATTTCATTCAGCAGTTTCAATTCTGCTCCCAAGAGATTTTGTTCAATTGAAAATCATTCTACAGGTTCGGTTTGAAGGCAGCAAGGTATTGCTGATTTAGAAAGCATAGATTCAATTGGGATTTGATACAAAACTGCCTTGCTACATTCACTGATTTTTCTCTATTATAACTGCCCCCTTTTGCCCAGATTTCTGCATTTTTCTTGGCACAGCAGTTTGTATCTTTTCCGCAGCTCAAAGTCGAAGTAACTCAGCTTCAATTCCAACTCATCAGCCTTCAATTCAGATTGTATCCAGCTGGAATTTAGCTTGTGTTCAGCTGCACTTTCATCTTGTTTCCATCTTTGATCTGCACAAGCTGTTTTTGGCAGAAATTCCTGCATTGATTCAACTAATTCCAGCTTCACTCAGTCTCTACAAGATGTTGCTGATCTCGGCAAAGAACAGCTCTAGCAGCTACAAATTCAGCTGCAAATTCAGCTTACTGATTTTTTTCTATATGGCATAACTTTGCTCTTGCTTGTGTGCCATTTTTGCTTTTCATTGAAGATTTCTTCTTCAAAAACTGCTTCACTTAATTTGGCACTGCATCACTGATTTTCAACACCCAAAAATTCAGATTTAGATGGATACTAACTGTGTCTATGCCCATTGAAATCAAGTGATACCGAAACAATCTCTTCTTCTTTGAATTCCTTGCTTTTAGATTCAATTCTCTTGACCATTTCTTCTCAATTTCTGTCTCAGAATTTTTCTTTTGAAATGCATGGATTTTTCCATTGATTGCCACTTGAATCTTAAAGTGTAGTAAAGAATCTAAGTCTCCAATGGCTCTCACCTCTCTTGCTCATTTTTGGCACCAAACATCACTCACTTGGCACATGGAATTGTTTTTTTTTTTTTCCGAATTGAAGTGCCTTTTTCCGAATTGAAGTCACTCCCCCCACACTTGAATCTTTGTCCGTCTCGGGCAAAATAGCATTAGAAACATATCAAACAACCAAGTCCAAAGAAAAGTGAAAGTAGAGTAAGAAATAAGTAAAGAAAAATGGAATGAACATGATTTTTGTCAATTTTGATATGGAAAGGAAAACAAATAGATTAGCCTTTATAGATGTGATCCAATCATTGAAATATGGTTTTGAAAGAACCTAAGCAAGTTCTAGAGTTTAATAACATGTGTGTCACAAATATAAGGCTAAGTCTCACTAGGTAAAAATAATTCATCCCAAGTCCTCAATTAAGAATCTAAAGCAAAGTAGTACTCAAGCATCCAAGATTTCATCCATTAGCTCAAATCCTAAGTTTCAACAACCAAATTTAATTTATTTTCAAAAGATTCTAACATGCTATGGAGATAACCTAGAGGGATACTTTATTTCTACTCATGCAAGAGAAAATGACAAAAATAACATGCATTTATTTAAGGACTCAGTTCAAAGAAAATTCTAATTCTAGGAAGCATGGAAATGAAAAATGAAATAAAAGTAATACAAAAAAATCAAACTCCCTTTATTCGGTGGACGGAGTCGATCCAGAAGGAGCCTCCATCTTGTAGTGGAGGAGTCTGGGTGGCTGGAGAAAATAGGACTCCCCCACACTTGAACTTTACAATAATGCTCTGGTGGCCGTAGGCGATTCAGGTTCAAGAGCCATTCAAGGGATGGAGTGCTTTTAATTAAAGTCAGATCATCTCCTCCTTCTTGATGCCCTTCAGAAGTCCTTCCAGGAGGCTGGAGTCTGTTCAGTTGGAGCACCCACTCCTGAAGTCTTCTGGACCCTGCAAAACAATGTAATACCTCTCTCAAGTGTACAGGGTCAGACAGAAATGATATAAATTCAGTTTCTGCATTAAATGAATCCAAATCTGCATCATATTCAATTAAATCAATTCTTGGTGCCTCAATGAAATTTTCAAAATTATTTCCTACAAAATTTTCATCCAGATACTCATCACAAATAAAGAAATCAAGTTCTGGCTCATTAATAGAGATTTCACAATTATTTTCAATCAAGGGTGTATCAAGCAGTGTATCACAGCCAATCAAATCAATATCAGATATCTCCAAAAGTCTTTCACATTCATTTTCAGCATAAGATATAGCAAGAGATTCATCAAAAAAAATGACATCAAATTCAGGCACTTCTAAAAAATTTTCACTATCCATATCCACAAAAAGATGTATCAAAAAGATTCATCATAGAAAACAATCAATTATGGGTGCCTCTAAAATTATTTCACCACCCATATCTACAAGAATGTATCAAGTAATGCATGAATGATCAAGGAAATCAATATTTGGTACCTCTATTGGATTTTNACAGATTTCAGCATCTTACATCTTACTTTGCATTCAACTTTTTGTCACTTCAGCAACTCCAAGTCAGCACTCGACAGATTGCATGCTCCATGGCTTGATAACCTTGCTTCCTCACTATCTTTTAGTGCCCTGTTTCTGTTTCTTCTCTTGCTGATTTCATTCAGCAGTTTCAATTCTGCTCCCAAGAGATTTTGTTCAATTGAAAATCATTCTACAGGTTCGGTTTGAAGGCAGCAAGGTATTGCTGATTTAGAAAGCATAGATTCAATTGGGATTTGATACAAAACTGCCTTGCTACATTCACTGATTTTTCTCTATTATAACTGCCCCCTTTTGCCCAGATTTCTGCATTTTTCTTGCACAGCAGTTTGTATCTTTTCCGCAGCTCAAAGTCGAAGTAACTCAGCTTCAATTCCAACTCATCAGCCTTCAATTCAGATTGTATCCAGCTGGAATTTAGCTTGTGTTCAGCTGCAACTTTCATCTTGTTTCCATCTTTGATCTGCACAAGCTGTTTTGGCAGAAATTCCTGCATTGATTCAACTAATTCCAGCTTCACTCAGTCTCTACAAGATGTTGCTGATCTCGGCAAAGAACAGCTCTAGCAGCTACAAATTCAGCTGCAAATTCAGCTTACTGATTTTTTTCTATATGGCATAACTTTGCTCTTGCTTGTGTGCCATTTTTTGCTTTTCATTGAAGATTTCTTCTTCAAAAACTGCTTCACTTAATTTGGCACTGCATCACTGATTTTCAACACCCAAAAATTCAGATTTAGATGGATACTAACTGTGTCTATGCCCATTGAAATCAAGTGATACCGAAACAATCTCTTCTTCTTTGAATTCCTTGCTTTTAGATTCAATCTCTTGACCACTTCTTCTCAATTTCTGTCTCAGAATTTTCTTTTGAAATGCATGGATTTTTCCATTGATTGCCACTTGAATCTTCAAAGTGTAGTAAAGAATCTAAGTCTCCAATGGCTTCACCTTCTTGCTCATTTTGGCACCAAACATCACTCACTTGGCACATGAATTTTTTTTTTTTCGAGTTGAAGTGCCTCCAAATTAAGTCACTCCCCCACACTTGAATCTTTGTCCGTCTCGGGCAAAATAGCATTAGAAACATATCAAACAACAAGTCCAAAGAAAAGTGAGGTAAGAGTAAGAAATAAGTAAAGAAAAATGGAATGAACATGATTTTTTGTCAATTTTGATATGGAAAGGAAAACAAATAGATTAGCCTTTATAGATGTGATCCAATCATTGAAATATGGTTTTGAAAGAACCTAAGCAAGTTCTAGAGTTTAATAACATGTGTGTCACAAATATAAGGCTAAGTCTCACTAGGTAAAAATAATTCATCCCAAGTCCTCAATTAAGAATCTAAAGCAAAGTAGTACTCAAGCATCCAAGATTTCATCCATTAGCTCAAATCCTAAGTTTCAACAACCAAATTTAATTTATTTTCAAAAGATTCTAAAATGCTATGGAGATAACCTAGAGGGATACTTTTATTTCTACTCATGCAAGAGAAAATGACAAAAGAAATAACATGCATTTATTTGGAAGGACTCAGTTCAAAGGAAAATTCTAATTCTAGGAAGCATGGAAATGAAAAATGAAATAAAAGTAAATACAAGAAAAATCAAACTCCCCTTTATTCTGGTGGACGGAGTCGATCCAGAAGGAGCCTCCATCTTGGTAGTGGAGGAGTCTGGGTGGCTGGGAGAAATAGGACTCCCCCACACTTGAACTTTACAAAAATTGCTCTGGTGGCCTAAGGCGATTCAGGTTCAAGAGCCATTCAAGGGATGGAGTGCTTTTAATTAAAGTCAGATCATCTCCTCCTTCTTGATGCCCTTCAGAAGTCCTTCCAGGAGGCTGAAGTCTGTTCAGTTGGAGTACCCACTCCTGAAGTCTTCTGGACCCTGCAAAACAATGTAATACCTCTCTCAAGTGTTCAGGGTCAGAAAGAAATGATATAAATTCAGTCTCTGCATAAATGAATCCAAAACTGCATCATGTCAATTAAATCAATTCTTGGTGCCTCAATGAAATTTTCAAAATTATTTCTACAAATTTGCATCCAGATACTCATCACAAATAAAGAAATCAATTTCTGGCTCATCAATAGAAATTTCACAATTATTTTCAATCAAGGGTGTATCAAGCAATGTGTCACAGCCAATCAAATCAATATCAGATATCTCCAAAAGTCTTTCACATTCATTTTCAGCATAAGATATAGCAAGAGATTCATCAAAAAAAATGACATCAAATTCAGGCACTTCTAAAAAATTTTCACTATCCATATCCACAAAAGATGTATCAAAAGATTCATCATAGAAAACAACATCAATTATGGGTGCCTCTAAAATTATTTCACCACCCATATCTACAAGAGATGTATCAAGTAATGCATGATGATCAAGGAAATCAATATTTGGTACCTCTATTGGATTTTCACAAACAATCTCTACACAAGGTATATCAATAAATTCATCAGAGTCAATAGAATCATCCCTAGGTACCTCACTGAATTTTTCTGAAGAAGGAGGAGAAATACTTACCTGAGCGTGCTGGACAATACCTGGAGGCTCTATAATAGTAGATGTATCTGTGGTCTCCTCCTGGTCATGTTCAAGCTCCTCTTCAGCCTCAGGTTCTGGTGGACAATCAACTGGTGATCCTTGGGTGCTTGCTTCCACCATGCAAGTCCCTACACTTTCTGGTTCGTTCTCTAAATCTTGTGGTGGTCCCTGGGGCTTAGTGCAATCCCCTACACCTATGGAATCATCTCCTCTGCATGCTTCTCCTGTAATATCTGCAACGACAGTATCAGAAAAATTAGGACCACTAATAACACTATCATCAGAAAATAAAAGTCTAGAATGGTCCTGTGGAGCTTCAATTTCTTCTTCTGGAGCTGAAAAATTTGGAATTGGATTTTGAATAGGAGTCTCCGGAGGGATGCATGCTGTAGGTGCCCGGATTTTAATGTATTCTTCTTCTTCTTCTTCTACTAAATTTGCAAGATTAATTGAAGAAGGACTTTGCCATGCACTAGGGTCACCTTGAACTGATATAAAACCAACTCCGGGGCTCTCAGAATTAAAAGCAGCTTGAGAAGATAATTGTTCTGCTCTTTGGGCTTTTATTTGATTCAAATCATTATTCACTTGTTCCAATTGCCTTTCGAGGTTTTGAAGCTCTTGTTGACACATTTGATAAAATTGAGACTGTGGGGTTTGATCAAATGGTTGAACAGACTGATTAAACTGCTGAAAAGTTGGTTCACCACTTGGTGGAAATTGCTGAAAATTGTAGCCCTGGAATTCTTGGATCTGAAGTTGAAATGGTGGTGGTGAAAACTCAATTTGGGTGGGCTGAAATTCTTGTTGCCATGGCTGAAAATTTTGGAAAGGTTGCCCTTGCTGATATTGTTGAAGTTGTGACTGATCTTGTTGATAAAGTGGCTGAAAGTTAGGCTGAAATTGCTGAAAGTGGGGCTGAAAATTTTGAAATTGGGGCTGCCCATTCTGAAAATTCTGAAAAATTGGTTGAATTGGCTGAAAATCCGGTTGAAATTGTTGTGGTGGCTGCAAAAACTGATTTGGTTGCTGGAAATTAGAATAGGGCTGTTGGAATTCTTGCTGGGTCTGCTGAAAGTGTGGACACGGCTGCTGATAAGTGGATGAAAACATTATGAACCTGCACCCCTGTCACAAAACAAACAAGAAAAATGGCAGTACCCGTATACAAAAGATAAAGCAAAATAAAATAGAACCCAATGATATGTCTAAAAGCATACAAGCAAAAATCAATCAAATCAACTAGTTGCTTCCCCGGCAACGGCGCCAAAAATTTGACGAGCCCAAAATATACTAATTAAAGTTGTCACGAAATGTATGGGCTCATCAAATTTAAATATCAATGAATGAAATGCTGGAAACCCTTTTTACAATCAAAAATATGGAAATGTAATATAGGGGCCACAGGTCGTATTTTTCTCAGGGACTAGTTGAGAGTTTGTTTGATTTGCGCTTGTATTTAGGTGTCGTTTGCGTTTATGGGTTTCAAATGTAATCTGGGTTTGGTTCTAAATAGAAATGGAATCACAATGAAAATAAAGGAAAACTCCACCATGGATCTGAACAAGTGATAGCAAGTTATCATTCAATCAAAAGGACCACTTATTCATCTAAAGAACTTAAGCAATTTTTAGAAAGTGAATCTGATCTCAAATTCAGCAACAAATACGAAGCAAAGATGCAACAAAACAGTGGATACAATTTTCAGAAGCTAGCCGACTTAGATCAAATGCTATCTATGAAAATTCAGCAATCAAGCTTTGGACAATCACTACACAACTAGCTACAAAGTCCAGAGGAAAACCAATGCAGAGAAGTTCAGAACAATTCGAATGCAAAACTAATTGAATTCAAACATCATGGCACACTAGAAGTTCCATGTAACTTGCTACAAATCACTCCCTAATCTGCACTTGATACAAAATGGAAGAAGTGAATGAATCTTGGTACGCAAAGGAGAACTTAAGTGCCAAAAACTAAAACAAATGCTTAAGCTACAAACTAGCAAGTCAATTGGCTGATTGATTCAAAAATCTGGCAGAAACTGGAGAAACAAATGCTCCAACTAAATGGAGTGCAGAATTCCAAAACCTCACATGCAGAATTGAGACTTGATACACCAATTCTGCAGAAAACTGCAGAAATTCAGAGGTAGCAAAATGAATTCAGTTAATTTATTGATACTAGGAACTGATGCTACGAAATTTTGCTAATCAGCTTAGAAACGTTTCCTAATTCTGCAGAAACTGCCCAAGAATGCAGCAAGAATTCTAAGCAGCACCTGAGTGCAGAATGGCATAACCTAAATGCAGAATTTCAGAATCACCATTTGGATGCAAGGACAGCAGATGCAAGCTGCGGTAAAATTCAGGAAACGAATTGGCAGAGAAGCTGAAGATTACTTGGTATGAATTCAGAAATTTGCAGCTGACTTACAGCTTGATACTCAATGCAGAATTGAAACTGAAAACAGCACAGATAGTGTGCAGAAACTGAAAACGTAGCAGTTAACTTGGACACAAAACAAGCAAATGACTAAAATGGATTTGCTATTTTTTTATGATCAGCAAAGCTTAAGTCGAATTCCCATTTAATGGATTCGAAACTCAAAAGCTTATGACATGAAGTTTCTGAACTGAGCTGGGTTTGCAGAATTGGAATTCAGTCCAATTCAATTGCAGACCTTTGTGCCAAAACTGAGAGGAATGCAAATCTCTAGTTTGTACAAGATAATTGCTGTAAAGCAGATGAATCGATGCAAAATTTAAGCACAGATGGATGCAGAAACAAAGTAATTCGAAACCAATTTCATAAATGAAAATGAAGTAAACTGAATTGAATGCAGTAATTCGAAAGCTGAAAACAGGGGATTGATATTCAAGCTCAGCTGGGAAACAAACTGAAATTCGATCTTGCCACGCTACACTAGATTAAGAAATGAAGCTAAGATCTAAACAAACTTAAACTACTGAATTAGCATCACTAACAGTGAAACAATTTGAAAATCTCAGAAACTAAATGGCAAATTCAGATTTGGGCTGATACGCAAGGGTTCAAATGGCACGCAAGAAATAAATTGCAAACTACTGAAATTAAATCTAATTATCATCTAAACAAGCTTGTAAACTAACTAACTTAAAGATTGACAACCTAATTAAGCTAAACGAATCAGAAACTTGGAATTAAACTACTGATACGAAACTGCAGAAACAGAACAGTGCCAAAATCCAATTACAGCTATGAAACATTGAAATCTAAAGAACTAAGCTACTCCTCAATGCTTCCCTAAGCTCAAGACTTTCTTGGTCGTCAATCAAGAGCCGGCCTCGAACCCCTAAGCACAGCAAATCAGTGGAGCGCAGCTTGGATTGATGGAATTTGCTCAAACTTCACTCGGCTGGAATTTTCCAGTCCAATCTCTTGTATCTCGATGGATGGACTGCGATGGTGAATTGGGACTCATCTGAGCTCACCTGAGAACCCCTACAGCCGGCTCAGATGGTCGGAAATGGCTTGTGGACGAGATACTAGTGGTTGGTTAGCAGAGATGCCGAAACCCTCAAACACCACTGTCCGGATGTAATCTGAGCTGAATTCGCCACCCTAGCTATCCCCAATGATCCAATTCTTGATCTAGATGAAGATTGAGGGGTCGCGCCCCTTTGGATTGAAGAAAATCGACTGGAAAACGAAGAAGAAACGGTGAAGGGTACTGTAGCGGCGGAGACGCGACGAAGAACAGCTGCTGCAAAAATTTCCTTAAGTAATTAGAATTGGACGGCTCAAATTGATTGGAGGAGATCCAACGGTAGATCTTGATCTGATTTAAGCCAAACTTTTATGATGATGATCTGGGGTCAGGATCTGCCTTGTGGTAGCTCGGATCCTCCAGATGTGCAACGGATGGTCCAGATCAACTCTATCTGTGAATGGACGCTCTAGAGCCCTCCAAGCTTGATCCAACGGTTGATTGAGCTCTGATTGGGATGAAACCTTCAGATCTTGATCATAGAGCTTGATCAACCCTAACCCTAGCTCGGATTGCTTCAGATCGTCCCGGATGGCTCAGATCTAGCCGCTCTTGAATCGGACGACCCGGATTGATCGTAGGCTTGATAATTCGATCCGGTTCACATCCGACTCAAGTTTGACCCAGTATGCCCTAGGTCCAGGATTCTTTCATGCCTACAAAAATATATCAGAAAATTTAGTGGCCAATTAATCCATTTTAATGTAATTTTGCAATTAAGTCCAAAATAAGATAAAGTTCCAAAACCTAGGGTAAAATCAGAATTAAGCAATAAAAACATGGGTCAAACATGGATTTTAGCACTTAAAATAATCAATAAAATGGTGCTTATCATGCATCTGCTGTAATTGTGGCAATAAATAAAAGTTGAACAACAATCAGGTTTAGTATCAAGCTTAGAAAATCTAACTTGATTAGATCACTTAACTTGACTAATCCTAGTGAAAGCTATTATTTTATAACAGTTAGTAAGTAGCTAACTGGGTTAGATAGGACCAGAATATGATTGGTTTAATTTGGTTTGGTTCCTTTTCCTGCTTGAATTAATTAGAGTTGGTTCGATACAGATTTTCAATTTTTTCTCTAAGATTGAATTAACTTGCAACTTTTGATATATGGCAAAGGGGGAGAGAGAGAAAAATAGAGGAGAATTTTTTTTCTAATTTTCAAAATTTTCATCTCTTTTTCAAAAAGTAAAGTAAAATGTCTAAGTACTTCAAAATTTTCTAGGTATCTTCAAAATTCTCTAAGTATTTCAAAAATGTTTCTAAATTATTCTCTAAGTATTTCAAAAATGTTTCCAAATTTTTCTCTAAAGTAATTCAAAAATATTTCTAAATTTTCTCTAAATACTTTTTGAGTGTTTAAAAAATGCTTCTAAATACTTCAAAGTTTACTAAGTGCTTTCATAAACTTCCAAAGGACTTTAAATATTTCTAAGTGCAGTTGTTTTAAAATATTCCTATGAAAATTTTTCTTAGTAAACAAAAGTTGTCTGAGCTAAATTTCTTCAGAAACTTTTTTGGAAAATGGTGCTAAGTAAAATTCTTCTTAGTGAACAAATTTTGTTTGAAAAAAATTGGTCAATGATTTTTTTTGGGAAAAATGTTGTAAATGCACAAAGTGTTTTCCAAGCAAACTTTTCTAACTATAGAAAAAGTTTTTGGTAATAATCAAATGTTTTCCGAAGTTCTCAAAATCGAAACATTTTAAGGGAAATCTGTTTTCAAAATTTGTCTTGTTTAAGTGAATTTGTGTTTACACAGTTCTCTAACAAAAATTTGAATTGCAAAACTTTTTCAAAAAATTGTCTAAGTGTTGAAATGTTTTTTTGCAAATGCTCGATTTTAACAAACACTTAGTCAAACTTCAAAGCACTTAGAAGATTTACAAAAACCCGTATATAATTGAAAAATTCAAGGGGTGAACATTTTCAGTGGGAGATAAATGAATTTGTTTTAAGTATTTCTTGAGATACTTATTATTGTTAGATTGCTATAGAATGTTATTTTAACTTATCTTTTTGAACCATGTTGCCATAAATCAAAAAGGGAGAGATTGTTGGTGCCGGAAGCACAAAAGTCAAACCTATATTTTGATAATGGCAAAGGGTTAAAAAGTTAAGGTGTTGTTGTGATTTAATAATGCTGATTAAGTGTGCAGGAAAAGTCCTAGGTACACTAGGCACTAAGTCATGGTTCTATGAATTGGGCACTAAGTCCTGGTCGCGGGCTAGGCAACTAAGTCCTGACGTATGGTTGGGCACTAAGACCTAGTGAGTGAAGCTAGGCACTAAGACCTGGTCAAGGATTGGGCACCGAAGACCTGGTGAGTAAAGCTGGGCACTAAGACCTGGACACGGATTGGGCACGAAGACCTGGTGAGTGAAGCTGGGCAAAAGTCCAACTGAGGAGCCAGTTGGCAAAAAAGTAAATTGTCCCATGAGGAGTAGGTCAGGACGCGTTCCCCGTAGGAGGGAACATTAGGCGTCGATTCGACCTAGGGTTCCATTTGAGAAGCCCAAAGCCAGGACCAAGACAGCTCAGGCTGTAAATCAAACTTTATATTATAACATTTATATGTTTCTTGTGTTTAGAAACTAACCCTAGTTGCATGAATAAAGGAAAGGAGATTTCTGCTGCTAGGTGCCTCAATGGAGTGAGGCCCCTGACTAGGCTAGGCGCCTGCGTTGAGACAGGCGCCCTAGTGAAGAGTTATTCCAAAGCAATCGAAGCAAACTGCCACGCAAGCCTCTGGACCAAGTCAAATGAGGCGCCTGTGTTAACACAGGTGCCCCAGTTGAAGGGATAAGCGCTGGCCAAGTCTACGGATTGGAGTTCTCGCAGGATAGACCACGTGTCAGGCGCCCCCTTCAACACAGGCGCCCTAGTGTCTGATATAAATAGGGGTTCACCCCCAAGGCTTTAGAACAACTTGCTCTCTACACACTCATTCAAGCGCTATGCTCCGACAAGCTTCGTACTCGCGATTCAAGCACTGACGACGACTCGCTACTCCGAACTTCCAACTTCTCCGGTCGTCGGTAAAAGTTCATTTTTTTAAGTGTTGTAATTTCATTTTAAATTCTATATTTGTACTCCAACTTGTAATCTTTTACGAAAATATAGAATTACCCATCATAAACGGTCAAGGACCATGGGCCTTGGCGTAGGAGCCAACCGCGACTCCAAACCAAGTTAAAATAAACTGTGTTAGTGATTGTTTTTGTTATTTCCGCTATGCAATTACTCTCTTTGTTCGAAAATTTTAACAATCGATATTCACCCCCTCTATTGATTCAATCCGATCCCACATCTTCCCAGTCCATGTCGTATATGATGTCTTTATGATGGCCTTTGATGGAGCTCGGTTAAGTGTGAAAATAGCTGTTTCTAGAGCGAATCCCTAGAAGGAAGTAGGATGATCTGTCTGACTCATCATCGATCGTACCATTTCTAATAGAGTATGATTTCTCCACTCGGATACACCATTCCACTGTGGTGTTCTAGGTGGAGTTAGTTGGGATATGATCCCACACTCTACTAGATGGTTACGAAACTCTTGGATAAGGTATTCACCACCTCAATCTGATCGAAGCATCATAATACTTTTGCCAAGTTGGTTTTGTACTTCAATCTTGAATTCCTTGAACTTTTCAATGGATTCTGACTTCTGTTTCATGAGATACACATAGCGGTATCTACTGACTTCATCAGTGAAAGTGATGAAGTATTGATAGCCTCCTCTAGCTGCGATATTGAAGGGGCCACATACATCAGTATGTATGAGTCCTAACACATTCAAGTGCCCGTGCCTCTATGCGTATCCACACGAACAAGATCTCTCAACTTCGGAGAAGAACTACATTAGTTGTGCTAGCAACTTGAGGTAGTTCACAAAACACCAAGAACCCTAAAGAAGGGGTTTTGGCCAAGAGGGAGGAGAGGAGGATGAGAGGAAGGAAAGATGACTTAACTTCATCCAAATGACAAGAAAACTATTTTATACTCATCCCTTGAATATGAAGAGTTTTTGTCCCTTTAGCTTCCCTTCATTAAAGCCAATAAAAAGCACATCTTCTCATGTGACTCTTTAACTACTCTCCATTCAATGAAGAGAATCTTTTCATCCTCCACTATCATTAATTTATTAAATATTTTAATTAATTAATATCTCATCCAAATGTGGTTGAGTCTAATCTAAATGAGTCTAACTCAAATTAGACCTCAGTCCCATAATCCAATTGGATTCACTTGAGTCTAACTAAATTAATCCAATTCGGATTAAATCATAGTCAAACAAAGTTCACTTAATCTCCAAAGCATCGTGTCCTTAGTGTGTGACCCAATAAGTTCGATTAATGTTAGCATTGTATCTAAACCACTTTAGACACATAAGCAGTGAGCGGCATCTAGCAATGCATCATTGCTACCCAAGCAACAAGGAAGTCGAGATCTGACATAACCTTCGTGACTATGACAATGTATGACCTTGTCCTTCTATCCTTGATATCTAGATTGACCAATGAGGCATAGACTGTGTCATTCTTGATCAATCTTTATATTTCTTGATCCCCAAGTAGACTCACTCAAACAAATGAGCTCAATATCTCATATTGACTCATTTGAGCATGTCCATGTGTTTTAGCAGTGCTACTGGATTAAGGGGGCCACAAATATAACTCCCATCATATGGGAGGGATAGATTCCATCTACATCACTCACATCCCTCTGCACAATTCATTATATACCCAGTGATTATCTTTATAGTCTACTTTGTTACGGGTGACGTTTGACGATACCAAAGTACATAACTCCTCATGTATGAAACCGTAGTGACTTCAGGTCTAAGGACTATTCATACTAATAGTCACAGTAAAATGTGTATGACACTCATATGACAATATATGAAATTTTCTCATGGTGGGTCAATTCAGTACACATTCTCTAATGTATACTCATGTGTCAACTTGATATCACATATCCATGCCTTGTGAGCTCAAGTCATCAATTGACCTACATGCTAGTCTTCATGCATTAATATGTCCTTGAATATTAATGCTTGACAAGGAATGGTTTAGTGTAGTGTTCTCTACATTATCTCACTATCGATTCACCCAATCGATATTATGTAGATAAGAACCTACTACCTAAGGACATTATTATACTTAGTTATTTGGCACAAGTATAAAGTAAGTATAATAACCAAACATGTCTTTATTAATGATAGAATATGATATAAAATGTCCCTAGTCAATCATCACATAATTGGCTCTAGGGTTCCTACTAACAGTGTGTTGCGCCGGCAACAAGAAGGAGAGGGGCGGATGGCTAGGGTTTGGGGAGAAGGGAGTTAGATCATTCTTCTTTCTCTTCTTCACTTCTCTTCCCTCTCTTTGGGCGTGGGACATCAACAAGCAAGGGAGAGGGGTCGGTGAAAGAAAGAAGGAAAAGGAGAAGGTTTCGTTGGCTTTGTTTCTTGGAAGATCGTTGCCCACATGACGTCCAAGAAGAGGATAGGAATACATTAGAAGATCAAGAGGTATACTTTTGGGTTCATTCTAGTTTAATTGTATTTTCTTATTTCTCTTGGATCACGAAACAAACTCTAGAACCAGCGATCCAATCATCATCTTCTATTCCGGTGCTAATCGATAAAGGAGTTTGCTTGCTTGAACAACAAGTTTGTTCAAGCGATCACTCAATCGAAAAGCATGATGATGAAGTAGGTCGTTCAGGAAGTTTTCTTTTCCTATCTGGATTAGTTCTAATCTATATAATTTTAATCCGAGGATATAGGGAGGAATCCCAATGCCAACAATTGGTATCAGAGCCATGGTTTTCGGTTCTGTGTGTTTTGGATTCGGTTACTTTCTTGCTTCTCATATATGATTTAGGCCGGATAATAGTAGGATGTGTAATAGGCTATTTTTGTGGTTGCAGGCATGAGATCCAACTATTATGGCTATGTGTCGTGTATGATGATTGTGTGATTGTAATATTTGAATCCTTGGGGTTGACGAGACCATTTGCATTTAATTATAATTAAATACAACAATGTTAGTCGCTTAGTTTTTAATTTACTGTTCGATCTAGATTTTATGTAAACTCCATTGTGGAGTATAGGATCGATGCATGTAAATTTTAATTTTTTTTCTTGGCTCAGTTCTTTGCTTGTGCGGCTAGAGGAGGAGATGAGATGGCAACACGACTAGAGGCGTATTGGAGAACAACGGAATCTACAAAGCCATAATAGTTGGAAATTTTATTGTCATATTTATTGATTTGTTGTTTATGTAAGTACCCCTGGTTGATTTTGATGTGATCAACCGATTTAAGTTCGGTCCTAGTGTGTTTAATCCCTCTAGTAAGTGTACAGGAGCTTAGGTACGGAGGAAGTTGAGCATAAGACATAGTGGACGAGAAGGATTGTGCGGGGAAGTTAGCCTACGGGCTCGGTACAATCCGAGGGACGCGGAAGCTGCGGAAGAGTATGCCGGTGGAGCGAGAAGGACGTGCGCGATGTCCGAGGGATGAGAAGCCAGGAGGAAGGATGCTCGGGGGGCGCAAGGCCGGAGTTGGGTTCGGGTGAGCCTAACTCCGGTTAGCCGGAAATCACCTAGAAGACGAAGAACCAAAAGATTGGTCAGTTTGATCATGTCAAACAAGACGCTCGAAAAAAAAAGAATTTAATTGCTGCTAAGAAGACTCGATCCCAAGACCTCACCTAAGATAAGTTGTCATGGTTACCACTTGGGATAGCTAGTGATGACAATATACAATTGCCGATGTTACTACTTGAAGATTACAACAGCGAAGTCTAGAGCAGAAGTAAAAGTCTTAAAGGATAAAACCTTATCCTTTAATCAGATCCAATGGATGTAGTTTAATCCCATCCAAGATCAACCGTTCAGTTTACATCCATGGATCAATGACCAATAGAAAATTTCTCAATAATCAACAATCCAGATTTATTCTCTTAGGGTATAAATAGGCTTAGAGTTTCAGCCTTTTCATTGATTCAATTAATTCATTCTTGTAAACTCTCTAAAAGTATAGCGTGCTATTTTTGTAAGGCTTCTCCACCACAAGGAGATTTTTATTGAGCATCCACTACCTTGGAAGCAACGTTCTCAGTTGCGACTATGTTTCTTTTTTAAAGACGAGTGCCTCTATTTTCATATTTTTCGTACCGTCTATTCACCTCCCTCTAGCCGGTCCAACCCGATCCAACAGTTTAATATGCTTGTTGTGGTTGTTTGAAAAATTTCTCATTTTAAAAAATAATAACTAAGTGGGAGAGCGAATCATTGAGGCCCGTGGCCTCCATTACTAGTTGGAAAAGTGATGCATACAAACTTACGCATTAGCTCTGAGTGCATTCTTCCACATCGGATGAGTTTGTTTTACGGATCACTAGTTCAAACTTCCTTATGGATGATTTTAAGAAATTATTTAGGAGCATATGATCTTCTCCATCGGAAGGGACATACTCCTAGATAATGGATTTAGTATCAAGTAATGGTGTACACTTAAATGCAATTAATAGTATCCTCCCCATCGGAGTCGCTGCTATTATTTGAATGACCGAAGATAAACCAACTATTAATTTTATTTGACAAAAAGTAAGGTTGGCAAGATAATAAAATTAATGGGTAAAACCTCCTCTTATAAATGTTTGAATTAGTATACCTCCACACTATCGTGGCATACGAAATTCACGATGTTTTGAGGTGTTGGTGAATTTAAAATTGTATTATTTGAGGAATCAATATTATTTTAAATTCTAATGTTTTGACCAAATGTGATTCTCAGGTTTTTCCATTATAATTTCAATCCCCTTGCTGTGATTTTAAAAGAAAAGAAACTTACTGGTCCAAATTATATTGATTGGAAATGAAACTTGGATATTGTCTTGACAGTTGAGGAGTAAAAATTTGTACTTTTTGAGATCTATCCTGATAAGACCAGAGATGATTCTAATGAAGAGGAGGAAGAACGTTATAAGAAGTGGGTAAAGCCAGATGAGATGGCGCGATGTTACATTTTGGCCTCCATGTCAAATGTGCTGCAACATCAACATCAGGCCTTTGCTACTGCCTAAGACATGATGTTCAATCTCAAGGAACTCTTCAGACACCAGAATCGGGTTGCTAGGCAAGAGGCCATGAGAAACTTGATGATGACCACCATGGCTGAGGGGACACCCGTGAGGGATCATGTCCTCAAGATGATAGCTCATTTAAATGAGATGGAAGTCCTTGGAGCTGAAATTGATGGGGAAACCCAGGTCTATATCATTCTCCAGACACTACCCAGGTGTTTTGAGCAGTTCCGCCTGAACTAAAATAAGAACAAAAGGGCGTATTCATTGGCGGAACTTCTGACAGAACTCCAGGTGGCAGAAGGGTTGTTTCGTCAAAGTGCTCATGCTTACATTGCTAAAAACGTTTCTGCTTCTAAGCTGAAAGACGGTAAGAAGAAGAAGAAACAAGTTCATTCAGCAAAGAAAGCGACTGGATCTCAAGGACCACAAAGCGGAGTGAAGAAGCTAAAAGGCATGTGCTTCACATGCAAGCAGACTGGACATTGGAAGGTGGACTGCCACCACGAAAGGAGAACAATAAAGGTATATATTTTTCATTAGTTGTTGAAACATGTATAACGGTGTTATCTACCGGTACCTAGTGTGTAGATACGGGAGCCATTGATCATATCAGCAATTCATTGCAGGGGTTCTAAGAAACCAGACGACTATCTGAGGGCGAGATTATCGTCTACATGGGCAATGCTACGAAAGTGGCTGCTATTGCAGTGGGAGATGCTCATTTATCTTTTGCTAAGAATAAATTTTTGGTTTTGAGATATTGTCTTTGCGTACCTTTTATTAAAAAGACCTTGATTTCAATTTCTAAATTATTTATGGATAGATATTCTATTTCTTTTAATGAAAGAATTATTTTCAAAAGTAATAGGGAGATTATCTATTCTGGAGCGTTAGTTGGCAATTTGTAAACTCTTAATCCAATAACTCCCATGATGCAAATGGAAATTAATAACACATCTTCTAACTCTAATAAAAAAAAAGAACCTTCGAAAATGAACCAAACATATCTTTGACATCCAAGGTTGGGTCATATTAACTTGAGTAGAATTCAAAGGTTGATAGCCGATGGACCTTTGGGTTCATTGGTGGTGGATGATTTCCCAACCAGCGATCTTTCTTGAAAGGAAAAATGACCAAGAGGTCTTTTAAAGCCAAAGGGTATAGTGCCAAAGAAGTGTTGGAATTGGTTCATTCTGATTTGTGTGGTCCTATGTCTATCAAGGCAAGAGGTGGCTTTGAATATTTTATCTAATTCATAGATGACTATTCGAGATATGGATACATTTACCTAATCCGCCGTAAGTCTGAGGACTATGACAAGTTCAAAGAATACAAGGCTGATGTGGAGAAACGTCATGGTAAAAGTATCAAGACACTACGATCTTATCATGGTGGTGAGTACCTCTTGGGAGAGTTTAGTGGTTACTTATCGGAGATTGGGATTCAATTCCAATTGTCCACACCTGCTACACCCCAACAAAATGTTGGGACAGAATGAAGGAATAAGACTCTTATAGAAATGGTTAGATCGATGATGAGTTATTCTGAATTACCAAATTCGTTCTGGGGGTATGCTCTGGAAACGACAGTGTATATTCTGAACTTAGTACCTTCTAAATCAGTACCCTCTACTCCCACAAAATTATGGAATGGGTGTAAGCCTAGTCTGAAAGATATTTAAATTTGGGGTAGTCTAACACATGTGCTGAAGGGAGACGCTGATAAGTAGGAATCTTGTACGGATGTTTGTTTGTTCATAGGCTATCTTAAAGGAACAAAAGGTGGTTTGTTTTATAGTCCTAAAGATCAGAAGGTCATTGTTAGCACGAATGCCTGATTTTTAGAAGAGGACTATGTAATGAATCACAAACCCATGAGTAATAATGTTCTAGAGGAATAAGAGGGGAAGTTCCTACTTCAGTACCAATGGTACAGGATGATATACCACAAGTGACTGCACCGCGTGTCACAGATGATACACAGGTAGTACCTCATTGTAGTGGGAGGGTTGTTAGACAACTTGACATATTCATGTTCTTGGGAGAATCTTCGGACTTGGTCCCTAGTGAATATGAACCTGATCCTTGGACCTATGACGAATCACTCCAAGATAAAGATGTGATATCTTGGCAAAAGGCGATGAATTCTGAGATAGAATCTATGGATTCTAATCAAGTTTGGGAGCATGTAGAACCATTGGATGGTGTAAAAGCCATTGGATGTATATGGGTCTACAAAAGGAAGAGAGGATCAGACGGAAAGGTGGAAACCTTTAAAGCGAGGCTTGTTGCAAAGGGGTATACTCAGAAAGAGGGGATCAATTATGAGGAAACCTTTTCACCGATAGCCATGCTTAAGTCTATCTGCATTCTCTTGTCTATTGCTGCTCATATGAATTATGAGGTTTGGCAAATGGATGTCAAGACAACATTCCTTAACGAAAGTCTTGAGGAAAACATCTAGATGAAGCAACCAGAGGGATTCATTGCAAAGGGCAAAGAGCATCTTGTGTACAAGCTTAATCGGCCCATTTATGGATTGAACCAAGCTTCAAGATCTTGGAACATCTGATTTGATGAGGTAATCCAGTCTTATGGATTCATACAAAGTCCGGATGAGTCTTGTGTATACAACATGAGTGACGAAAATGTAGTGGCATTTCTTGTACTATAAATTGATGATATTTTGCTCATTGACAACAATGTCAAAGTGTTGCCGGACGTAAGGGTATGGTTGTCCAAACAGTTTGATATGAAGGATTTGGGAGAAGCTGGACACATCCTTGGGATCAAAGTTATAAGGGATCGCAAGAAAAGGATGTTGTGCTTATCTCAGGCTTCGTATATTGATACTATCCTAGCTCATTTTAGCATGCAAAACTTCAAGAAAGGTTTATTACCTTTTTGGCATGGAGTACCTTTATCTAAAGAGATGTGTCCTAAATCATCAAAGGAGATAGAGGAGATGAAGGCAGTTCCATATGCTTCAGCTGTAGGAAGGTTAATGCATGTTATGTTATGTACGAGACTGGATATCTACTTTGCCGAGGGCATGGTTAGCAGATATTAGAGTAATCTAGGACAAGATCATAGGACTACTGTAAAGCTTATATTAAAGTACCTAAAAATAACTAGAAGTTATATGCTAGTTTACCAGGTAGATCATTTGCTCCCTATGGGTTACACGGATTCTAATTTCCAATCAGATAGGGATAACAGTAAGTCCACATTGGGTTATGTGTTTACTTTGAGAGGTGGAGCCACAATATGGTGTAGTATTAAACAGAAATGCGTTGCAGATTCCACCTTGGAAGCTGAGTATGTGACAGCCTCTAATGCAGTCAAAGAAGCTGTATAGCTCAGGAACTTCTTAATGGACTTAGAGGTGATTCCTTATTTGCCCAAAGCTATCACAATTTATTGTGAAAATAGTGGTGAAGTAGCAAACTCGAAGGAACCACGACCCCATAAGGCAAGTAAACACATTGAGTGCAAGTACCACCTGATACGAGACATCGTAAAGCAATGAGAAGTTGTTGTCGCCATGATTGCATCTGTAGATAACCTGGCAGATCCTTTCACTAAGGCCCTTCTAGTGAAAGCTTATAATAGGCATGTTGAGGGGATGGGGATCAAATATATGACAGTTTGATTGGAAGCATAGTCTTTTTGTATAAGTGGGAGATTATTAGGATGTATACTATAAGTCTAGCTTTTGTATGAACATCTATTTTGGAATAAGAATCATAATGGTCATGCATTTGCATTTTTATATTTGTTATATGTATGCAATTGTCTATTACTTCACATTATAGATAACATTGTGTGTGGTGCTACACAGAAGATCATGTTATCACTTCCTTGTAAAGTATAAGTAGTGGCTCACAACGAATATTGATTTGGACAAACCATTGGAACGGTTGTAGTTGTAATTTGGTATTAGTCTGTCTTGACTATAGAATTACACTAGTGCACTTTGTGTGTATTCAGCAGGACCATTTTAAGGTTGTTCGATTTATACTGACTATATAATCAAACAAGACCTCAGTTATTTTGGATGTACATGATCTTAATCCCAATATAATAACATGCACATGTACTTAATATTTATTTCTTTAATTTACCAATGGGTGAGATTTATTCTTTAAAACAATAAGCCCGGTAAATTGGGAAATAATATTATTTATATGGTGTGCCATTGATTATAGGAGAAAACCGTGTCCTAATTATTTGGGCTGATGATGTCCCCTTGAGGAGCTCATAAGGATTATCATGTAAATCCTGCAAGTGGACTTGGTCCAATATGATAATAAAATTGAGTAGTACTACTCTTGGAGTTATATGTTAATTAATTAAATTATCAGTAATTTAATTAATTAATGGATATGTGATATCATTAACACGGGGAGATAATGTACACATAATAAGAAGGATCCCATATTTTATTATGGAGTTGGTGTGGTAGTTCAATAATAACCCTTTAGTGGAGCAGATTATTTTTAATTGATTGGGTTTAAGATCCGTTAGGAGACCAAAACCAACTTCTCCTCATGGTCCCTATTGTAGCCTATAAATACCCTCATAAGCCATAAAGGAAAATCCTTAACCTAAGTCTCTTATTCTCTCCCTCTCTCTTTCTCTCTCTCTTTGGTGGTGTGTGGCGCCGACAACAAGAAGAAGAGGGACGGACAACTAGGGTTTGGGGAGAAGGGAGTTAGATCTTTCTTCTTTCTCTTCTCTTCTCTTCTGTCTCATTAGGCGTGCGACATCAATAAGCAAGGGAGAGGGGTCAACACAAGAAGGAAGGAAAAGGAGAAGGTTTCGGTGGCTTTGTTTCTTGGAAGATCGTCGCCCACATGACGTCCAAGAATAGGAATACAATAGAAGATCAAGAGGTATGGATTTGGTTTCATTCTAGTTTAATTGTATTTTCTTATTTCTCTTGGATCTCGAAACAAACACAAGAGCTGGTGATCCAAACCTCATCTTCTATTCCGTTGCTAATCGATAAAGAAGTTTGATTGCTTGAACAATAAGTTTGTTCAAGCGATCACTCAATTGAAAAGCATGATGATGAAGTAGGTCATTCGGGAAGTTTTCTTTCCCTATCCGGATTAGTTCTAATCTATAGAATTTAAATCCAGGGATATAGGGAGGAATCCCAACGCCAACATAGGGTTAGTCCAAGAACACAATAATATAATAAATATGCATGAAATTACTGCCAGAGATGTCTTGGTTCTGACTTTGGATTTTAAAATGAAATCCTAGGTAGAACCGACGCCTACTGTTCCCTCATCAGGGGAATGCGCCCTCACCTACTCTTCTATGGAGAAGTTACCTTTTGCCAACCAACTCCTCCTATTGGACTTTTGCTCAACCTCCGAGACTCCCGGATCTCAAGACGCTCGTACCTCGACCTATCTCTATTTCTATCTGCAATCCTCGCTCGGCTAAGTCTCCTGCCCAATCTTTCGGATCAGGTCTTCTTGCTCAATTCCTCGAACCAGGTTTTCGTGCCCAACCCTTGGTCAGGTCTTCAGTGCGCATCCCTTGGCCAGGACTTCGTGCCTAGTCCTCCACCAGGACTTCATGCTCAACCCTGTAGGTCAAGACTTCATGCCTAGCTCAACTAGGACTTTCCTGCACACTTAGTAGAATCATCAGATCACAATATAAACTTAACTTTGAACCATTTGCCATTATCAAAATCAGGTTCGATCTGGTGCTTCCGGTACTAACAATCTTCCCCTTTTTGATTTATGATAACCCAGTTCAAATGTTAAGTTAAAAACATGAATAAAATAAATTCACTGTTAAGCACAAAGATAAGACATAATAAGTTAAAAACAAATTCTTTTCATTCTCCCCCTTGATTAGTAATTTCCCCATTTTATTTGTAGGACATGTCGAAATTTTTGTGAAACCTTGGAAAATTGAGAAATTGGATAAAACTCCCCCTTGATTTGAAATCCTCCCACTGAAGCTTTTGAAAACATGTAATTTCCATTTTGAAAGTTTTTTTTCTAATTTTTTAAAAGAATTCTACATATGAAAATGTTCATTACTTTGAAAAAGAAATAATTCTAAGTTTAGTTTGAAAAAATATTTTGAAAATCTTCTGAGTATTACTAATTCCAAAAACGCTAAGGAAAACTTTTGAGATGGGGAAAACATTTTTGAGAAAAAAATTTAATTTAACATCACTTTTCTACTAAAATTTAATTTTTAACTTCACTTTTCTACTCTCCCCCTTTGCCATATATCAAAAAAAAACTTTCTCTTTCAAAAATTTATTTTGGAAGGAAATTTTGATTAAGGAGAAATTGTGTATCAGAGTCTATTAGCCTTGCAAAATAAATCATAAGAAAAAAAATCATATCAAGAATACAACTGATATGTTACAAGTATTGAATTATATATTAGGCAAGAATCAGTAGTAAAGAACCAAGTAAGTAGAAATTAAAAGTGACAAGATTTGAACCAAAGTTGACAATCCTAGTGAGTCCAAGCATAAAAAAATATTCATGCAATTAAGAATTTTAAAAAATAATCAAATCATAATTCCTTGGGTCCCTATCTAACATAGTTTGTTACTTACTAACTATTATAAAACAACAGCTTTCAATTGGGTTAGTCAAGTTAAGTAGTCTGATCAAGTTAGACTTTCTATGCTTGATTACTTAACTTGATTGTTGTTCAACTGTATTAATTGCCCTAACTGCTCTTGATGCACAGACTTAAAGTATCTTGAGTCAAGGCATAGACCTAAGCATCTCAACCCTATCTAGGTGATCAATCAAAGTATCCTAATGTGCTTGTGAGATGTTGACTTCAAAATCTATAGGAATAGGCAAACTAGGGTTAAGTCCTAAGCTAAGTCCATCACGAAGAAAAACCCTAGTTTTAAAGAGGGTATATATTTTAAAAAAACTAAGTCGAAAAATTAATAGCAACTTTACAATAATAAAAACTATGATTTTTGAAAAATAATTAATAGTTTTTTTAAAAAAATGATAGAAATCCAAAAATGAAAACTAGTCTTATTATACTGAGCGCATTCCAATAAGTGAGCAAGTCAATAAGAACAATCCATAATCATAATGAAGTCAACAAGTCAACTCTATTAAGTGGGAGAATTCAAAAGATAAGTTCAGAACCATAGTCAAAGTAAGATGCCAGATTACGAAGGACCCGGATACTAGGAAGGGCTAGGATGCCTTGAACGAAACATAGCCATCATCTCCTCATGTTAGGCCTGATCTACAGCTAGCCTCTTCTCATGTCGGGCTTGAAAAGCATCCATCTACTCTATGTGATGGGCCTTTATCTCCTCTCGAAGACTATGAACTTCCAACACAATCCGTGTAAGGCACTGGTCTGTAGTCATCACAGCAGGGGGTGGTGGAGACTGCTGTAGATGCTCCTCGATCTCGACAGCGATGTCTGCGACATCAACGTCCACTTCATCGTCTGAGTTATCCTATGGTGGAGCATCTCATCATCTCCATGAAATGACCCAATAGCCGAGATATCTACTGCTGTTAGGGAGAAGTTCCTAGATCCTATTTCATCAAACTCCGTCATTTTATCAATCTCTGAGACAGAAATATCGTGTCCATAATGATGGAAGCGTGCGGTCAAGATGTGATAGTAAGGTGTCCTCACTCTCGAATGGGTAGAGACGTTGGATGCGTAAATAATCGTCTGGAACATGTGAAGTCCAAAGTCTATGTCTAAGTGGTGGATCATGGCATAGAGTAGGAATGAGTGGAAGGGTCGCATGACCGCTACATCCCATGAGGTCAGGGGAAGAATGCAACAGAACAGGACTCAAGAGTGAGTAGTCTTGGATGCGCAGATCAACAGATCAAAAGTTCTGCACCGTCGGATCTCTCACATCCCCGATAAAGTAGGAGTAAAGTATTTCAAGGGTGATGTGCAAGTAGGGAGCAAAAAAGGAAAGGTCCGTAGGAGGGTTGCAAACAAACATGGAATGATAAGATCGTAGTCCAAGAAACCTAGTCAATAAAGTAGGAGTGATGGTGAGTGGAAGGGTTTGAACCGTGGTAGAATAGATGAAGTCGTCAAGTTTGACTAAGTTATTATAGAACCCTGCACACAAGGTCGTGTTTATAGAACTATTACAGTACACTAATCTTTCAAGTTGGTAGAAGTTAATGACATTAATGGCTAAGGGACAAGACTGGGTAAAGCAACTTCTACTAAGATAGCTAGTTTTGAGATGCTTATATGTAATAGTTGCGAACTTATTAAAGAAAGCTAACGTAGGGAACCTAGGATCGAGACTAGGCTCAGTACCGGGGTCAGTTTCGATAACACGACATTTGCTAATAAGTATAATGTGTTAGGACCGGGTGCATGTTGACATGAATGCGGGTTCGTAATTTTAAAATTAATTAGTACAGCGGAAGGTTTAGCATAAATAATTTCTCTAAATCATTTAACCACACATCTAAGCATGCAATTTTATCTTGTGTAGACATGATCATATATTTAAAATTTTTGCAGAAACGTAAACTAATTTACATATTACCTCACGTAAGTCGAAGGAAGGGACGAGATCCAACCGTAAGCGTCCCTTGGAAGCTCCGCCTCTATTCGCGTCCACGCCGAGTATCTTCGGGATGACTTCGCAAAGCCATGAGTTTCGTGTTCTCGAGAACTACTAGATTCTCCGAGAACGCGACAAGGAAAACCAAGAGAAAAGTCAGAAGACTAACCACAAAAGGATGGTCGGCTGGTGCTCCTTCTTGGGGCTGGTTGGCGCACGGCAAGAAGGGGAGAAGAGAAGGAGAGAAAGAGAGGGAGAGAGCGTATGCCTTCATCTCTATAATTCACGCCCAAGCTGTAACACCCAATGATTTTCTGGTATTATTAGGGATTTTTCGGAAGTTTTCTAGCATTTTTCAGAATTAAAATAAAAAGAAAAGGAAAAATGGTCAGGGAGAGATTTGATCTCGCGACCACACGGCAGGCCGATCCTTAAACGGACTCGGCTAGCCAGAAGGGCGGGGGTATCAAGCACATAAAAGGAAGGATCGAAATTATGTTATAGGTAAGTTAGGCTGTTTCATGAAGAGGTATTTAGTCATCCACTTAAGTCGCGTGAAGCCCCGATTAGTTTTTCGTGAGGCTGCGAGAGGAGGCGGGTGGAGGCTGCGAAACCAAAGGGAAACTCAAGGGATCTTTTCCTCCTTCTTCTTCCTCTTGAGTAGAACATCTAGGGCTTCTTCCCTAGGGTCAAGGAGGGAGGAGATTTGCGCGAAGAAAGGGAAGAGGAGTGCTACGTTGGGATTTAAATCTTAGTTATTGAGTTTTCTTCAAGATAAGGGTAAGTAGATCACTCACCTGCAATAGGAGTAGCTTTCGTATGTATGTTCTTGTTGTAGAATCATGTTTTGTGATCATGCTTTAAGAATATGGTTATCGTGTATTTTAAGTTCTCAAAGATGCATATTTTCTCATGATAGAAACTGAATTGGGTTAGATTTAGTGTATGAAATCTAAGCATGATAAGATTTAATTTTTGAAAAGTCCCAAAAATGAGTTTTGGGTTAAGGCTACGCAAGGTGCTCGATGAAAGTCCCAAGTAAGAAAGGTAAAGGTGTTAAGTGCAAAAATTCATTCAAAAGTAAGATAGTTTGATACGTATGAGTATTATAGTAAGAAAGTATTTTATTTTCGTAAAGTGACATGTACCGGGCAAATGGAAGGCCCACAGAATGTTAGAAAGAAGCTCTAATAGGGTACGGTGGCTAGCTACCCCGAAACCTATTAGAGAAGCGCGCAATTGGTACATTGATACCATGGTACCATGTCAAGGCCTGAGGAAAGTTGATTATTATTTTCAAGTATATAAGTATTTACAAGTGTTTGTCAGTTTTAAGTGCGTGCCTTTATTTCATATGTTAACATTGATACATTGCAAGCATGTTAAAGAGTAAGGGTAAGGAAGTTGTGTTTTAATGTATGAGCATGTTAAGTTGCAGGTGTTTTAAAGCAAGTAATGTTTTCAAGCATGAATTGAGCATGATAAGTATATGAAAGTTTTCCAATGTGCATGTATTTTGGAAGCAAGCATTCTTTGAAATGAGCATGTTTATTATCGATAGCATGGATTTGTGAGTTAGGATTTACTTACTAAGCAATGTGCTTATTAGTTGCATTCCTTCTATTGCAGATAAAGGCAAAGAAAAAGCATAAGTTATGGAGGCGACCAGGACTTGCATTGATGCTCAGTGGCGGTGGAACCGTGGAAGAGATCCATTGGGTTAAGGCTTAGAGGCAATTTCTGAAGTTTAGAAACTTGTGGTTCGGTGTTTTGGATTGGTAGAACATAATGATTTTGTGTAAACTTTGCATAGAGACAAGGTTGAGTACAAAACTCTAGTATAGCTTTAATATGTAATATTTTGATTGGTAAAATGTGAACATTGTGTTTAACTTCCACATAGAGTCAAAAGTTGATACAATCTTTAGCACGATTTCATATGATTTGGTAGTCTTGTTAAATTCCACAAAGATTCTAATTTCAAGTCATTAGATTTGTTTTGAGTTGCTAGGATGTTTATAAAACTAGTATAGAGTATAGAAATGGAGTTATGTCTTTGTATGCCTTGAAAGTATATGATTTGTGGATCTTTGAAAATGGTTTTCAGGTCTGAAATACAGGTTTTTCAGGCGTGCCAGTCGACTGGGTCAGATACCAGTCGAATGCTGCTTAACCTAAGGCCAAGGTCTAAGGTGAAGTCAAAGGTTAAGGTTAATTGAGTAAATGTAAAGGTAGTAAAGAGCGACGATCCGGCTTAAGTATAGGGTAGAAAAGTCGGGTCGTCACACAAGCCTTGCCTTGGGTCCTTTATATAGTCGCCTCTCAACCATCAAGCCTCTTAAATATGGAATAACTTATTCCATCATGCCAAGTTTGATTTTATATAATGGTTAAAATCATATTTTAATTCATGATAAAAATCTTCTCTCCTATGGAATAAATATCCTTATCATGGTAAATCAATCCATGATTGATTTTATAAAATAAACCAATCCATGGTTCATTTTAATTTCCATTAAAAATAAACCAAATCATGGTTTATTATATAAAAATTTATATCATCCATAATTTTATAACACAAACCACACGTGGTTTTTTAATAAATTGAACCAAAAACTTGGTTCTCTCCCTTTGTTGTGGCCGACCAAGCAAAGAGGATGGAGGCCCTCTTTGGCCGGCCCATCCAAGCCAAGCCCCAATGAATTAAACTTATTTAATTCATCTATTAAGTCTTCAAAAGACTTAGCCATTTTACGTTTCCGATGCGTCTCTAAAAAATTCAGATTCGACTTATCGTTTGGCTCAACCAAACCTAAGCTCTCTTGATTGGAAAATCTAATTTTCAACTCGATTTAAATCCCTCGGATTACTCATAGTGCGTGTGACTAAATAGGCTTTCGATTTATGTTGGTCGTCTATAATTAATCAATTAATTATAGAACGATCATGAGTGGCACCTAGTAGTACATCATGATCCCCAATTAATCGAAAGATCAACGGTTGACCTCAGAAACAATTCTGAACCCCTTCAGCAGCTATAATGAATCATGCCCCATTCCCTTCACCATCTTATACCCATTTGGTTCGGGACATGGTCTATGTGTGTCAGTCCCCACTAGGCTGACTACGTCATACCTAGCCCAAGTAATGTTTTCTCGTCTAACGGATTCTAATTACTCTCATGCATTTAAGAGATTCATACTCTGAACATGTCATGCTCTAGCCAGAGGCTACGAGTAACAATCCGACGATAGGCCTCGGGTATACATCTCCTCGCAAGGAGTGGTGAATCCTTTGTAGGCTGTTCAAACATCTTCGGGCACTTCGGCTTATACCCAATCATCCTGGGTCCACACCTCCTTGGAGATGCATTCTTAAGATGTCAAAATATAAGTCTCCATGACCAAGATGACTTGAATACCGCAAGTCAAAGGAACATCGCACTTAAGCTGCAGTAAGAACTTCACTGACATATCTATATTTAGACTATCATATGAAGTTTTACAGCCAGACACTCCAATGAACTAGTTCCCTTAACTAGCAATCATGTTTATCTCTGGACATCTCAATGTCACCAGCCAGTGAGAATCATCTGATTAGAGAATAACCCATGCTAGTCTCAACAGAATTGATAGTGTCCGTATTTATCAATTCATCGACTAGGGACAATTTCAATACTTCACAATTGCACATGTAGAGATAATCACTAGTTGTGAATTTATCACAAATTCTCTCATGCTGTGAATTGTATTGTGGACATTCAATAAATGAGTTTAAAATCTCAATCAAATACACAAACATGTATACTCAAATAGTGAATATTCATTTATTAAAATAAATGATTACAATCATAAGGTGATTGCCTTAGGACACTTCTCTCATATCACTAACAAACTCCCACTTGGCCTAATGTCAATCGCTACGGTACCCAATACCACAGGCTCTAACATGACCCTCAAACTTGCTTTGAGGCAAGGCCTAGTTAAAGGATCCGCTAAATTCCTTTCAGTGGGAATTTTCTCAATTTGAATATCATTCCTACTTATAATCTCTCTGATTAGATGATAGCGGCGAAACACATGTTTGGATCGCTGATGAGACCTTGGTTCCTTCACATGTGCAATAGCTCCATTGTTGTCGCAGTAAATCGGTATTGCTTCATCAATGGTTGGAACCACACCAAGTTCTGAGACAAACTTCTTGATCCAGACTGCTTCCTTTGCTGCTTCCGATGCTGCAATATATTCCACTTCCATGGTAGAATCCGCTACGGTGTCTTGCTTGGAAGTCTTCCAACATATTGCGCCTCCATTCAAAATAAATACGTATCTGGACTGAGATTTGGAGTCATCCTTATCTGTTTGGAAACTGGCATCTGTATACCCACGTATTACCATATCACCTTCTCCATATATTAGGAACACATCCTTAGTGTTTCTTAAGTACTTGAGGATTGTCTTGATAGCCGCCCAATGCTCCATTCCTGGATCAGACTGGTATCTGCTTTTGACGCTCAGAGCATACGATACATCGGGCCTAGTACATAACATAGTATACATGATAGATCCTATCGCGGATGCATAAGGAATCTTACTCATGCAAATCCTCTCGTCTTCTGTGCGCGGACACATGGACTTCGAAAGGTTGATCCCATGCCTGATGGGAAGGTAACCTTTCTTGAATTCCGACATGCTAAACCTTTCTAGCACTCGGTCTATATATGTAGACTGCGAAAGACCAAGCAACTGTTTTGATCTATCTCTATAGATTCTAATCCCAAGGATATAGGTTGCTTCTCCCAGGTCTTTCATGGAGAAAGTTTTGGACAACCAAATTTTAACCGACTGTAAGACTGATATATCGTTTCGTATAAGTAATATGCCATCGACATATAACACTAGGAATACGACTGCACTCCCACTAACCTTCTTGTACAGACAAGGTTCATCAAGATTTTGTGAGAAATCAAACTCTTTGATTGTCTCATCAAAACAGATGTTCCAGCTCCTGGATGCTTGCTTTAGTCTATATATGGATCGTCGAAGCTTGCATACTTTGCTTTTATTAACCGATGTGAATTCTTCAGGTTGTATCATGTATACATCCTCAAGCAGGTTTCCATTAAGGAAAGTTGTTTTCACATCCATTTGCCATATCTCATAATCATAATGAGCTGCTATGGCCAGGAGCATCCGAATGGATTTAAGCATAGCTACTGGCGAATAGGTTTCGTCATAATCAATTCTTTGTTTCTGACGATATCCTTTTGCCACTAATCTAGCCTTTAAGGTAATAACATTACCTTCCATGTCGGTTTTCTTCTTGAAAACCCACTTGCACCCTATGGGCTTAATCCCTTCAGGTGGGTTAACCAAGTCCCATACTTGATTTTTGTACATGGAATCCATTTCCGGCTTCATGGCTTCAAGCCATTTATCCCTTTCTGATTTTTCAGAACATCTTCATAACTGATAGGATCGTCATCGTTAATGAGTAACACGTCATTCGATTCACTTATGAGAAATCCGTATCTCTCTGGAATATTATGTGTCCTATCACACCTACGAAGAAGTGGTGTTGTTTTAGGTTCAACTGATAGCTTATCATTATGAGTTAATGGTTGTGGGTCTAGACTAGGTGTCTCTGTAATGTCTATTGGAGTTTCTTGAACTTCTTCAAGTTCAATGCTACTCCCACTGTTTTCTTGTAAAAGAAATTCTTTTTCTAGAAATACAGCATGCCTTGAAACAAACACCTTTTGTTCCAAGGGATGATAGAATTGGTAACCTTTCGTTTCCTTAGGGTATTCAATAAATAGACATTTATCAGACTTAGCATTCAATTTGTCTAATACATTCCGCTTTACATAAGCAGGACAACCCCATATCTTTAGGTGAGATAAATGAGGTTTCTTACTATTCCACGTCTCATATGGAGTAGTAAAGACTACCTTGGTCGGGACTCTGTTATGTAAGTAAACAGCTGTCTTAAGCACATAGCCCCAAAAGGATTTTGGAAGAGTTGCATGATTCATCATAGATCTAACCATGTCCACCAAGGTTCGGTTACGCTTCTCAAATACACCATTATGTTGTGGTGTATATGGTGGAGTCCATTGAGACAATATCCCATTGTCCCTAAGATAATCTTGATACTCTTGACATAAGTATTCACCACCCCGATCGGATAGAAGTATCTTAATACTTTTGCCAAGCTGTTTCTCTACTTCACTTCTGAACTCTTTAAATTTCTCAAATGCTTCAGATTTGTGTTTCATTAAGAACACATACCCGAATCGTGAGTGATCATCGATAAAGGTAATGAAGTAGTTATAGCCTCCTTGTGCAAGAGTTGACATTGGTCCACATACATCAGTATGTATTAGACCAAGCAATTCTCCCACTGGTTTAGCTTTTTCGAAAAAGGGTAATTTGGTCATCTTGCCATTTAAGCATGATTCGCATGTATCATATGAACCAGGTTCAAATGATTCCAGAATTCCACATCGGTGTAATTTGGTAATGCGTTTCTTGCTTACATGGCCAAGACGACAATCCCACGTATAGGAGTCTATTTGATTATCTATTCGAGCACGTTTTTGCTAACTTCAATATTGAAAATGTCACCAGATAAATCTAATGTGTAGATACCATTGCATAAAGTTCCGGTCCCATAAAGAACACCATTTAAAGTTATGTAACAACAATTGTTACGAAAAGTTAAATGATAGCCCTTTTCATTCAAGCATGAAATAGATACAATGTTCTTTATTAACGAAGGAACAAAATAACAATTATCCAATTCGAAGACAAGTCCAGTAGTGAGCTTTAGCAAATATGTTCTGATGGCAACAGCAGCAATCTTTGCTCCATTTCCAACTCGCAAATTCGCTTCTCCCTTGACGAGTCTTCTTCTATTCCTTAGCCCCTGTATGTCATTACATATATGTGAGCTACACCCAGTATCAAGTACCCAGGTGTCCGAGGAAATAGAGTGATATTCAATAACGAAGATACCTGAAGAGGATGGGGCATCGGATGCCTTCTTCAGGGACTCAAGATAAACCTTGCAGTTTCTTCGCCAGTGGCCCTCCTTGCCGCAGTGATGGCAAGTGCCTTTTTGTGGCTTTTCAATCTTTTTGGCCTTGTTCTACCTTCTCTTATTTTGTTCTTTGGGCTTCCTCTTAGAGCCTTTCTTTGAGGAACCAACTAACAGTACCGTCTTTTGATCCTGCTTTACAGAAGGCTCTACAGTATTTAGCAGGTTAAGCAACTCAGGAATGGTAGTCTCTAGTTTGTTCATCCGATAGTTCATCACAAACTATGAGTAACTCTTGGGCAAACAATGCAGAATTAAGTCAATACTTAGTTCATGATCCATCGCAAATCCGAGTGTGCCTAGTCGCTCAATGTACCCCAACATCTTCAATACAAACTGTGAAACAGAAGTGCCTTCCTGCATCGTAGAGGTGAAGAGGAGTCTGGAGACCTCAAACCTTTCGGATCTCGCTTGCTCGTCAAACAGCTCGTGAAGATGGAAGACGATGGTATGAGCATCCATATGCTCATGCTGCTTTTGTAGCTCAGGTACCATGGCGGCCAGTATGATGCAACTCGCAAGTTCAGAATCGGCCACATGTTTTTGATAGGCCACTAACTGGTCTGGAGTAGCATCTTCAGGAGGATGGTTGGGAAGTTATTCTTCAAGGACATAAGCAAGCTTTTTTGCCTTGAGGACTATCCTCAGGTTTCGAAGCCAGTCCATGAAGTTTGGCCCAGTCAGCTTATTGGTGTCCAAAATGGAATGCAAATTCAGAGAAGACATGATCAGGTGATTATCCTAGAAATACAAATTGAGGTTATGTGATAAGAATGATAAAGAATGCATCAATATACATTAATTAAATCCTATTTATTTTTCGAATTGAATAACCCTTTTTATCAATTCGGGAGATCGTAGGAACATCTCCAAATAGGTTGATATCCAACCATAGATAAGAACAACAATGGCTAGAGTCCATCAAGTTATTCTTAGCTATGAAGGTAGGTAATTATACCGATTACATATTATACATATGTAACTATCACATTATGCTATCAACTAATTGAATGTTTGCTAAATCATTGGGTTGTTAACTCATTAACAAGTATGCAACAATATACATAGCACCCAACTGCACCTCTCTTTACATCGACCTTGGCTGTGGCACAACAAATCGATGCTCCAAGTTTAAGGCTGATCCATTAATCAAGAAATAGTTTTAATATGGTTGGAGCTCATTCAACCGTTTAGTCAGGCTTGGATGTGTCCATGAACCGTCAAGAAATGGTACTGACTTCGGATTTCCATGAACCCTAGGTTGAACCGACGCAAGTTCCCACCCCCGGGAATGCGCGTTCAACCTACTCCTCTCAGGAGACGGTTGCCACCTAGTCTATTCGGCTGGACTTTTACTTAGTCTTTGATACTCTCGGATCTCAAGACGTCCGAACCTCGACCCGTCTCTACTTATGTCCTTAGTCATCGCTCAGCTATGTTGTTCAATCCCTCGGACCAAGACTTCGTGCCCAAACCCTATGTCCAGGACTTAGGTGCCCAACCCTCGGCCAGGACTTAGTGCCCAATTCCACGAACTAGGTCTTTGGTGCCCAACCCTCGGCCATGCTGGGACCCGGTGCATGTTGACATGGATACGGGTTCGTAAATTTTAAAATATTTACGTGCAGCGGAAGAATTAGGATAAATAATTTCTCAAATTATTTTAACCACGTATCTAGCATGCGACCTTATGATGTGTGGACATGATCATAAATTAAAATTTTGCGAAAAGTAAACTAATTTACTTAGTACCTCGCGTAACTCGATGTAAGGGACGATATCATACCGTAGCGTCCCTTGGAAGCTCCGCCTCTATTCGCGTCCACGCCGAGTTCTCTTCTGGATGACTTCGCAAAGCCACGAGTTTTGTGCCGACGAGAACTACTAGATTCTCCAAAGACACAACTAGAATATCAAGAGAGAGATATGGAAACTAACCACCAAGTAACGGAATCAAGATTCCGTGAAGGGAGGAAGGAGACGCGACCCGCTTCGTCTTGGTGGTGGCTCACGGCTAGGGAAGGTGGCGCTGGCCCTAGAGGGAGAATGTGGTGCTGACCCTAGAGAGAGAAGGTGGGTGCCGGCCCTAGAGAGAGAGAGAGAACAAGGGAGAGAGAGAGAGCTTCTTAATCTCTTGATTAATTGGAATTCAAGGCTTGCCTTTGGTTCCTTTATATAGTAGCCTCTCCATTGCCAAGTCTCCATTTTAACGGAATTAATGAAATAAATTTTCATAAGAAATTTATCTTATAAATTTTTTTATGAATTATTCCTTTATGCCAAGTTTTATTATAACTAACTTAATAATAAAACAAATACATCTCTCCTTTTAATTATGGAATAAAATTTGTATAAAATTTTCTTATCATGGAAAAATCAATTCATAATTGATTTTATAAAATAAAATAAACCAATCCATGGTTCATTTTAATTTCCATAAAAAGAATAAATTTATTATATAAATTTTTCTCATCATGAAAAAATCAATTCATAATTGATTTTATAAAATAAAATAAACCAATCCATGGTTCATTTTAATTTCCATAAAAAGAATAAATTTATTATATAAATTTTTCTTATCATGGAAAAATCAATTCATAATTGATTTTATAAAATAAAATAAACTAATCCATGGTTCATTTTAATTTCCATAAAAAGAATAAATTTATTATATAAATTTTTCTTATCATGGAAAAATCAATTCATAATTGATTTTATAAAATAAAATAAACCAATCCAGGTTTATTTTAATTTCCATGAAAATAAATCTCTTTATATAAATTTCTTTATATAAATTTCTTTATATAAATTTATTTATCCATAATTTTATAAAACAAATCGCGCTTGATTTATTTTATAATTTAAACCAAATAAATTGGTTTCCCTCCTTTATTGTGGCCTGCCAAACCAAAGAGGGTGGCCACCCTCTTTGGCAGGCCACACCAAGCCAAACCAATGCGAATTAAACTCATTTAATTCGTCCAATAAGACTTCAAAAGACTTAGCCATTTTAAGCTTCCGATGCGCCTCTGATAAATTCAGATTCGACTTATTTCTCTTGATTGGAAAATCTAATTTTCAACTCGTTTTAAATCCCTCAGATTACTCGTAGTGCGTGTGACTAAATAGGCTTTCGATTTATGTTGGCAGTCTATAATTCATCAATTATAGAACGATCATGAGTGGCACCTAGTAGTACATCATGATCCCCAATTAATCGAAAGATCAACGGTTGACCTCAGAAATTATTCTGAAACCCTTCATCAGCTCTAATGAATCGTGCCTCATTCCCTTCACCATCTTATACCCACTTGGTTCAGGACATGGTCTATGTGTGTCAGTCCCCACTAGGCTGACTACGTCACACCTAGCCCAAGTAACGTTCTCTCGTCCTTTGGATTCTAATTACTCTCATGTATTTAAGAGACTCATACTCTGAACATGTCATGCTCTGGCCAGAGGCTTTGAGTAACAATCCGACGATAGGCCTTGGGTGTACATCTCCTCGCAAGGAGTGGTGAATCCTTTGTAGCCTGTTCAAACATCTTCGGGCACTTCGGCTTATACCCAACCATCCTAGGTCCACACCTCCTTGGAGATGCTTGCTTAAGATGTTAAAGTATAAGTCTCCATGACCAAGACGACATGAACACCTCAAGTCAAAGGAACATCGCACTTAAGCTGCAGTAAGAACATCACTGACATGTCTATATGTAGAATACCATGTGAAGTTTTACAGCCTGTCACTCCAATGAACTAGTTCCCTTAACTAGCATTCATGTTTATCTCCGGACATCCCAATGTCACCAGCCAGTGAGAATCAGCTGATTAGAGAATAACCCATGCTAGTCTCAACAGAATTGATAGTGTCCTTATTTATCAATTCATCGACTAGGGACAATTTCAATGCTTCACAATTGCACATGTAGAGATAATCACTAGTTATGAATTCATCACAAATTCACTCATACTGTGAATTGTATTGTGGACATTCAGTAAATGAGTTTAAGATCCCAATCAAATACATAGACATGTATACTCAAATAGTGAATATTCATTTATTAAAATAAATATTTACAATCATAAGGCGATTGCCTTAGGACACCTCTCTCATATTACTAACAAACTCCCACTTGACCTAATGTCAATCGCTACAGTATCCAATTCCACAGGCTCTAACATGACCCTCAAACTTACTTTGAGGCAAGGCCTTAGTTAAAGGATCCGCTAAATTCCGTTCAGTGGAAATTTTCTCAATTTGTATATCATTCCTACTTATAATCTCTCTGATCAGATGATAGCGGCGAAGCACATGTTTGGATTGCTGATGAGACCTTGGTTCCTTTGCTTGTGCAATAGCTCCATTGTTGTCGCAATAAACCAGTATTGCTTCATCAGTGGTTGGAACCTCACCAAGTTTTGAGACAAACTTCTTGATCCAGACTGCTTCCGTGGTAGAATCCGCTACGGTGTCTTGTTTGGAACTCTTCCAACTTATTGCGCCTCCATTTAAAGTAAATACGTATCCAAACTGAGATTTGGAGTCATCCTTATTTGTCTGGAAACTGGCATCTGTATACCCACGTATTACCATATCTCTTTCTCCATATATTAGGAACACATCCTTAGTTCTTCTTAAGTACTTAAGGATTGTCTTGACAGCCGCCCAATGATTCATTCCTGGATCATACTGGTATCTGCTCGTGACGCTCAGAGCATACGATACATCGGGCCTAGTACATAACATAGCATATATGATAGATCCTATCGCAGATGCATAAGGAATCTTATTCATGCAAATCCTCTCGTCTTCTGTGCGCGGACACATAGACTTTGAAAGGTTGATCCCATGCCTGATGGGAAGGTAACCTTTCTTGGATTCCTACATGCTAAACCTTTTTAGCACTCGGTCTATATATGTAGACTGCGAAAGACCAAGCAACCATTTTGATCTATCTCTATAGATTCTAATCCCAAGGATATAGGTTGCTTCTCCCAGGTCTTTCATGGAGAAAGTTTTGGACAACCAAATTTTAACCGACTGTAAGACTGATATATCATTTCCTATAAGTAATATGTCATCGACATATAATAGTAGGAATACGACTGCACTCCCACTAACCTTCTTGTACACACAAGGTTCGTCAAGATTTTGTGAGAAATCAAACTCTTTGATTGTCTCATCAAAATGGATGATCCAGCTCCTGGATGCTTGCTTCAGTCCATATATGGATCGTCGAAGCTTGTATACTTTGGTATTATCAACCGATGTGAAACCTTCAGGTTGTATCATGTATACATCCTCAAGCAGGTTTCCATTAAGGAAAGCTGTTTTCACATCCATTTGCCATATCTCATAATCATAATGAGCTGCTATGGCTAGGAGCATCCGAATGGATTTAAGCATAGCTACTGGCGAATAGGTTTCGTCATAATAAATTCCTTGTTTCTGACGATATCCTTTTGCCACTAGTCTAGCCTTAAAGGTAACAACATTACCTTCCATGTCGGTTTTCTTCTTGAAAACCCACTTGTACCCTATGGGCTTAATCCCTTCAGGTGGGTTAACCAAGTCCCATACTTGATTTTCGTACATGGAATCCATTTCCGACTTCATGGCTTCAAGCCATTTGTCCCTTTCTGAACTTTTCAGAACATCTTCATAACTGATAGGTTCGTCATCGCTTATGATTAACACGTCGTTCGATTCACTTATGTGAAATCCGTATCTCTCTGGAATATTGCGTGTCCTATCAGACCTACGAAGAGGTGGTGTTGTTTTAGGTTCAACTGATAGCTCATCATTATGAGTTATTGGTTGTGGGTCTAGACTAGGTGTCTCTGTAATGTCTATTGGAGTTTCTTGAACTTCATCAAGTTCAATGCCACTCCCACTGTTTTCTTGTAAAAGAAATTCTTTTTCTAGAAATACAGCATGCCTTGAAACAAACACCTTTTGTTCCAAGGGATGATAGAATTGGTAACCCTTCGTTTCCTTAGGGTATCCAATAAATAGACATTTATCAGACTTAGCATCCAATTTGTCTGAAACAGTCCGCTTCACATAAGCAGGACTACAACATATCTTAAGGTGAGTTAAGTGAGGTTTCTTACTATTCCATGTCTCATATGGAGTAGTAGAGACTACCTTGGTCGGGGCTCTGTTTAGCAAGTAAACAGCTGTCTTAAGTGCATAGCCCCAAAAGGATTTTGGAAGAGTTGCATGATTCATCATAGACCTAACCATGTCCATCAAGGTTCGGTTGCGCCTCTCAGATACACCATTATGCTGTGGTGTATACGGCGGAGTCCATTAGGACAATATCCCATTGTCCCTAAGATAATCTTGAAACTCTTGACTTAAGTATTCACCACCCCGATCGGATCGAAGTATCTTAATACTTTTGCCAAGCTGTTTCTCTACTTCATTTCTGAACTCTTTGAATTTCTCAAAAGCTTCAGATTTGTGTTTCATCAAGAACACATACCCGAATCGTGAGTGATCATCGATAAAGGTAATGAAGTAGCTATAGCCTCCTTGTGCAAGAGTTGACATTGGTCCACATACATCAGTATGTATTAGACCAATCAATTCTCCCACTGGATTACCTTTTCCGGAAAAGGGTAATTTGGCCATCATGCCATTTAAGCATGATTCACATGTATCAAATGAACCGGGTTCAAATGATTTCAAAATTTCACATCGGTGTAATTTGGTCATGCGTTTCTTACTTACATGGCCAAGACGACAATGCCACGTGTAGGTGTCTATTCGATTATCTATTCGAGCACGTTTGTTGCAAACTTCGATATTGAAAACGTCACCGGATAAATCTAACGTGTAGATACCATTGCATAAATTTCGGGTTCCATAAAGAACACCACTAAAAGTTATGTAACAACAATTGTTACTAAAAGTTAAATGGTAACCCTTTTCATTCAAGCATGAAATAGATACAATGTTCTTTATTAACGAAGGAACAAAATAACAATTATCCAATTCTAAGACAAGTCCTGTAGGGAGCTTTAGCAAATATGTTCCGATGGAAATAGAAGCAATCTTTGCTCCATTTCCAACACGCAAATTCGCTTCTCCCTTGACGAGTCTTCTTCTATTCCATAGCCCCTGTATGTCATTACATATATGTGAGCTACACCCAGTATCAATGTAACAACCCGAAAAATTCTCTTAATATTTTCTTAAAATATTGAGCATGTCTAGATAATTTTTCGAGGGACCTAGAAATAGTAATATACAATTTGGCCTAGAAATCCATATTTTCTCATTTAATTTGAGAAGTTAAGTACTAATGGGCCTTATATGGGCTTTTTGGTACTATAATTATTGGAGAATTGTAGGTAGAAATTTATATAAATATAAAGGGGGTTTAATGAGAAATATTAACATAATTATGGGGGAATTTTTAGAGAATTTTCGGAATTTTGGGGGAAAATAATAGGAAAATACAAGGAAAAATAAAATAAAAAATAAGGTGCATGGGCCAAGGATTGAACCTTGGACCTCTTGTACAACCATGTATGCTTCAACCAACTCATCTAGTAAGGGAATGTTATAAGGGAATGACATGGAGATTGGTTAAGGCTTAGGAGAAGATGAAGGGTCATGGAGAGACTCTTCATTTACCTCCTTAATGGGTGATAAAGAGGGGGGTTTGGGAGTTTCTTTCTTCCCTCCATCAATTACATTTTCTCTCCTCCTCCTTTCTCATTCTAGCTGAACACCTCAAAGGGAGTTCTCCCTTGGAAAAATTTCCACCAAGGCTTCATCTCCAAGATCTAAGGTTTTCACAAGAGTACAAGGGCTAAGGGTGGTCAAGAGGTAACAAGATTTCCATCCTTCTCTCTTCTAAGGTTTAAAAAAAAATCTAGATCCACCAAGGTATGACTCCTTCACCTGTGGTATAATAGTTCCTTATGTTTTTAGCATGATATATTAGTTGGTTTTTGAGATTTGATGTAGAAAGAAAGAAAACCAAGGACCCTAGTTTTCCAAGTTTCGACCACTAGTTTTTTGGGTCCATGATGATGCTAAAAATCTTCATAATGTTGTCTAATGTGTTCTCATGATATTTAGAGATTAAATATAATTTTTGAGAATTTTTGGGGTACCCTAGGATCCCCTAGGGTTTCGGCCATCCCATGAATCCATGGGTAGAGTTGAACTTAAACCCTCAAGCATGTGGTTTGTGTATTATCATGATATAAGGGAGATTGAGGGGGGCTTATGTGAACTTCTACAAGGCTTTGTGACCCCCACAACTTTCGGCCAAGTTGGACCTAAGGCAAAAAGTTAGGGATTTCCCTCAAGCAAGGATCCCAATGGCTTCATGGTAGAGTATGTTTGGTGTTAATGTTTGATTGAGGATTTTATGGAATTTTTCCATGAACCCATGGCCTTGTAGGGTTTCGGCCAGCACATGGAAAGGGGGCTAAAGGTTAGGGATAACCCTAATTATGAGCCCTAATGGCCTCCCATGGTCTTATAAGTAAAGTATGGTTGGTTCCTTACCTTATGCTATTTTACATGATTAATTGAATGATGGAATCTAGCCCTATAGGTTTCGGCCAAGCAAAGGAACTTAGGGTTTGGAAGGAGTTAGGGTTCAAAGAATGATGGTTTATGCTTACCATGAAGTATATATATGTATATGATCAAGCATGTGGTAGAAATCATGTTACCAATAACCCTAAGTTTAAGCACCATGTTTTATGTTTTATATTTATGATTGGATGCCATGCTTAATAGGGTTTATTATGAATGTCTTATGTTTTATGCCATGTAATTGAATGATAAGTAGAATGTTATGGATATCCTACCTATGCATGCTTAAGATAGATACCATGCTTAGGCAAGAAATGCAATGTGTACCTTATGTATCATGAGCATACAAGCTCTATGTAGTAGGATAAATATCTATCATAAACATGTCATGATGCAATGCTTACCTTCTATGTTATGATCCTACAAGTACTAAAAATAGGAATGATGTATAGGTATGCATGCCATGTTTATGTAGGAAGATGTATGCCATGTTTTATGAATAATGATGTATGCCATGTTGTATGTATAATGATGCATGCCATGTTAAATGAATAAAGACTCATGCCATGTTTATGAAAGAAGATGCATACCATGTTTATGAATGAAGATAATGCTCATGCCTTCCAGGCATCATGATGTTATGCAATAAGTATGAACAATGAAAGGTCAAGCATGTGTTATGTCATGCCTTATGTAACATGGTTATGCTATGAATGTCTTATGAATGATGAAACATGTAAAGTATTTTACTTTATGAATGGGCTTGTACTGGACCGAAGTATGGGTCCAAGGGATGGGCACCTTAAGAACGCCCCGGTTATGGACTACCGAAGCTGTCCACGGTTCTGGCACTACCGGAGCTATGCAACAGGGATGAGCTCCTTATGAACGCCTCGGTTCGGGGACTACCGACTATGTTGTCCTTACCCTAGTAGGTCGGGGCTCGCTACCTCGGACTTGCTAGGGATGCGCGCTATGATGTATGTATGTGGTACAAGACGGGGACCCCAATAATATGATGATTATGTTTAAGCATTTAAAAAGTATGTTTTAAAAGTTAAGCATCCTTATGTATATGCATTCCACTCATGCATTCATTCATGTTATGCATTATGCTATGTTGATAAGATTTTCCATGATTATGTTAAGAAGATGCTCATATGCTATGATAGGAAGTATGCTTATGTTTAGGCCATACAGGTTGTTTTACACCTTATGGACATGTTTATACCATGTATTATACCATGTCAAGAATGTTTAGGATGTTATGTTTATCCCATGAATTATGCCATGAATGTTTAGGATGTTATGTTCATACCATGAATTATGCCATGTAGTATGCCATGTTTACCATGAATTATGCCATGCTAGGAACATTGATTATGTTTATGCTTATGCCATATAGTATGCCATGTTTAGAATGTTATTATGTTATGTTTATGCCATGTATTATGCCATGCTTAGAATGTTTACTATGTTTACGTTTATGCCATGTCTTATGCCATGCTAGGAATGTTCATTTATGTTTATGTTCATGTCATGCTATGTATACGATAAGTGATTCAAGATGTTATGTTCTAAGTAGAGCACCAAGTATGTTAATGTTTTATGTGCTCATTATGAGATGATGAATGATTTTTGTGAGTAGGAAAGAGTCTTACTAAGCCTGCGTGCTTATAGTCTTATTTCCTTATACCGCAGATCATTCAAGGGGACAATGATGGAAGCAGCAGGAGGGCTAGAACACATGGGTGTGGTAGTGACTTGGCCCAGGAAACCATATGTTTACCGTTTATGCTGGAACTTTACTTTGGTCACTTATATGCTTGAATGCGTGAATAATGACTTATGGAACTCTATGGTGTGATGTTAAGTATGACATGATATGATGTTTAAGTATGAAGTCAATATGCCGAGTTCCATGTCATTATGTTATGAATGATAGTAGGGCATGTATTTGTAAGAATTAAGTTATTCCGCTGCCTTATGATGTCTACATGCCCTAAGCATATTAACGTAACGCCGCTCTAAGAAAAAAAAAGTGGGTTTTACAGGTTGGTATCAGAGCAGTAACCATCTCACTACACACACATCAAGCCCTCTTCCTGCCGCTTCCAAGTAAGTACCTCTATACATATCTTATGGTAGTAAGATGTTTGATAATTTTAAGATATGCAAGTATGAACGATAGTTATGATGAAAAGTACTTTAGGATATGTAACGATGAACGAAATTTTATCTTCTTTTCTGAAGTTAATATTTAGAATAATATAGGAGTAGAAAAAAATTGATATTGGCTATACTGTCTTGGGTGAAGAAGAACATGGCTAGAAGACAGAATAACCGACTTAAAGAGGCAACCCCATCGCCTGATCTGATGAAATTAGTGACCCAACTCCAGCGCCAAGTCACCGAGCAGCAGCAGACCATTAATACCTTGATGAACCAACAGGAGAATTCGACTACTCCACCAGTGAACCAGACTGCTATACCTGTGGCACCTACGGTTACTCACACTCCTCCGCTTGGCTCGACCACTGCGGCACGACAGGAGGCTTACCTGATCCAGTGGTTAAGGCTGAAACCGGAGAATTTCTCGGGTGCTGGCGAACCTTGGGACGCCCAGGCATGGTTTAAGATGATGGAAAGTACCCTGGAGCTGCTGGACTGGCCTGAGTATGAGAAGATCAAGTGTGCGTCATTCTGCCTGGCTGGGGATGCCAGAATGTGGTGGGAAAGGGTAAAGGCCAAGAGACTGGTGGACCAGATGGCGTGGGCAGATTTTGAATCAGAGTTTTTTGACGAATTCTTCAACATGAGGGTCACGAACAGACACTATGACGAATTCATGGAATTCCGGCAGGGTGATCTCTCGGTCAATGAAGCTGTGAAGAAATTCAATCGACTGGCTCGACTGTGCCCTGAGTTGGTCCATACTGAGAAAGAGAGGGTCCGACTTATGCTGAGGATGTTGCGGCCTGAAATATCTCTGAATGTGGTTGGCGGAGTTAGCAGACCCCAGACCGCCGAGGAACTATTTAGTAGTGCCCTACTCACCGAGCACTACCTGCACAACATCAATCAGCAACGGAAGGCGATGAATGACAGAGGACAGAGGTCCCAGAGCAGCCACGTTGGCGGGAAAGGAGACCAAGGTGGCAAACGGAATTCATGGAACAACTCTCAAGGAGGACCAGCAAATAAACAGACCAAGTTTACCCCATGCTCGACATGCGGGAAGAATCACTCCGGGGAATGCCGCAAGGGTACGAACCGGTGTTTCACCTGTGGTGTGGAGGGACATATGGCAGCTTATTGTCCTACAAAGAACCAGGCCTCTCCCCAACCACTGGCGCAGTACCCGGGTGCACCAGCGAAGTTGCACTATATGCCAACAGAACTGGAAGGGACCCCAATGTTGGAAGCCTCCCCAACAGTGACAAATGCCAGGGTTTTCTCAGTTACCAAGGAGGATGCTGCGGAAGCTTCTACAGTTGTCACAGGTCAGATACTTATTTCCAGTCAGTATGCTACTGCATTATTTGATACTGGGGCAACGCACTCGTTCATTTCGGTACCCTTTACCAAGAAGATAGATAGGCTGCCGTGAGTGTTAGACTGCAGGTTCTTAACGACCCTACCCTCGGGAGAAATAATGACATCCACTCATGTGCTGTGTGCGGTGCCGGTCGGAATTGCAGAAAGGGAACTTTACTGCGATCTGATAATACTCGACATGAAGGATTATGATGTTATAATGGGAATGGATTTCCTGGGTAAATACGGTGCTTCTATTGAGTGCCATAAACGAAGGGTGGTATTTCGACCTGAGGCAAGTTCTATGTTTGAATTCATCGGAGAGCCGAGGAAAAGAACCGAGAAATATTTATCAACTCTCCAAGCTCAGAAGATGTTAGATAAAGGATGTTCTAGATTTCTAGCATATGTGATTGATGCCAGTCAGGTGAACAATCGGAAGCTGGAAGACGTTCGGGTGGTATGTAATTACCCAGAAGTTTTCCCAGATGAGTTACCAGGATTAGCACCTGATAGAGAAATGGAATTTGAGATCGAATTGATTCCTGGTACTAATCCAATCTCCAAGGCACCTTACCGTATGGCGCCGGTTGAATTAAAGGAACTTCAGGAACAGCTACAGGAGTTGCTGGATAAGGGATTTATTCGCCCTAGTCATTCCCCGTGTGGAGCTCCAGTACTGTTTGTGAAGAAGAAAGATGGATCTATGAGCATGTGCATAGATTATCGAGCGCTGAACAACGTAACTATCAAGAACAGGTATCCCCTTCCGAGGATAGATGACCTGTTTGACCAATTAAAGGGAGCCACTGTTTTCTCAAAAATTGATTTGAGGTCCAGGTATCATCAAGTTAGAGTAAAACAAGAGGATATTCCGAAGACGGCTTTCCGAACAAGGTACGGGCACTTTGAGTTTGTTGTTATGCCTTTCGGCGTGACGAATGCTCCTGCTATGTTTATGGACCTTATGAATCGGGTGTTCTCGTCATTCCTCGACAAATTCGTGATCGTCTTCATCGACGATATTCTTATTTATTCGAGGACTCAAGAAGAGCACACTGAGCACCTGAAGATAGTATTAGAGGTTCTTCGGGAAAAACAACTATACGCAAAATTTTCCAAATGTGAGTTCTGGCTCGACCAAGTGGGCTTTTTGGGCCATATTATTTCTAAAGACGGGGTTATGGTAGATCCAATGAAGGTTGAAGCTGTGAATAACTGGAGCCGGCCGAAGAACGCCAGCGAGATCAGAAGTTTTCTAGGGTTGGCAGGCTATTACAGAAAATTTGTGGAGGATTTCTCGAGGATCGCAACCCCTTTAACGGCTCTCACCCGGAAGGATAAGAAGTACGAATGGACGGAAGACTGTGAAAAGAGTTTCTTGGAACTAAAAAGGAGACTCACAAGTGCACCAATCCTTACCCTTCCAGAATGTAATAAGAACTTTGACATGTATAGCGATGCCTCCAAACTCAGACTTGGGGCTGTACTTATGCAGAATGGAAAAGTTATTGCCTATGCCTCTAGACAACTCAAGGAATATGAACAGAATTACCCCACTCATGATCTGGAGTTGGCCGCGGTGGTCTTCACTCTTAAGATATGGAGGCATTATCTGTATGGAGCGTAATGTCGAATTTATACAGACCACCAGAGTCTGTGATATTTCTTCACTCAGAAGGACCTGAATATGAGACAACGCCGATGGCTTGAGTTGGTAAAAGACTATGACTGCGAGATCTTCTATCACCCAGGGAAGGCGAACAAGGTGGTCGATGCACTCAGCCGGAAATCAAGTGCCACCTTGATGTCCATATCTAAATTATCCCGACCACTCGAAAGAGAAATTATGAATTTCAGGGTCGAAGTCATCTCTGGGCGACTTTCCACTATGACAATATCACCCGCGCTATGTGAGGACATATTGGAAAAACAAAATGGTGATCTGAGTCTCCAGAAAATAAAACAGGAGATCCTAGAAGGAAAGGGCGAGGGTTTTCATATCGCCAAAGGAGGGGTATTATACCTTAGGGATCATCTATGTATCCCTAATGATCTGGAGCTTCGAAGGAAAATACTGACGGAAGCTCACGAAACCCCTTATTCGATGCATCCAGGATCCACCAAGATGTATCAAGATCTGAAGGAGAGGTTCTGGTGGTCCGGTATGAAGAGGGATGTGGCTCAGTATGTTAGTACTTGCATGACTTGCCAGCAAGTGAAAGCAGAACATCAGCGACCCGGGGGAGTTCTGCAGCCACTTGCAATTCCGGAGTGGAAATGGGAAGACATCTCTATGGATTATATTTCAGGGCTTCCCAGGACTACGAATGGATATGATGCAATATGGGTAATTGTGGACAGGCTGACAAAGTCTGCTCACTTCTTGGCGATCAAGATGACTTATTCGATTGAGCAACTAGCTCAATTATATGTTAAGGAAGTAGTTAGGCTTCATGGAGTTCCCAAGACCATCATCTCAGATAGGGATGGTCGCTTTACTTCGCATTTTTGGGAATGCATTCAGAAGTCTCTCGACACTAAATTACGATTTAGCACCGCCTTTCACCCTGAGACGGACGGGCAAACTGAACGGGTGAATCAAATACTAGAAGATATGTTGAGAGCTTGTGCCCTAGATTTCAAGGGAAGTTGGTGTCGAAATCTATGCTTGGCGGAATTTGCTTACAACAATAGCTACCAAGATACTATTGGAATGGCACCTTATGAAGCCTTGTATGGGAGGAGATGTAGGTCTCCGATCTGTTGGTACGAGGGTGGTGAAAAGAAGGAAATGGGGCTCACAACGATGTTATCGACAACGCCACCCGAGCTATACAGAATATTCGACAATGGATAGAAACTGCACAGAGCCGGCAGAAGAGTTATGCCGATGTCCGGCGTAGACCACTGGAATTTAATGCTGGGGATCGGGTATTTCTCAAAGTGGCTCCTATGAAGGGGGTGACTTGATTCGTGAAGAAAGGAAAACTAAGTCCACGCTATGTGGGGCCGTACCTGATTCTAAAAAGAGTTGGTAAGGTGGCATATGAGCTGGAGCTGCCTCCAGAGATGTCAGCTATCCATAACGTATTCCATGTGTCCCTGCTTAAAAAGTGAATCCCAAATATGGACCAAGTGATCGAGCCACAGACAGTACAAGTGCAGGAGGACCTAAGCTTTGAGAGCAGACCTATCCAGATTTTGGTTAGGGAAGTCAAGAAGCTGAGGAGTAAGGAAGTACCCTTAGTCAAGGTCCTATGGCAAAGTCAACGGTTCGAAGAAGCTACTTGGGAACGCGAGGACGAGATGAGGCGCAAGTACCCGGAGCTATTCTAAGTTCGAGGACAAACTTTCACGAGGTATGGGGGATTGTAACGACCCAGAAAATTCTCTTAATATTTTCTTAAAATATTGAGTATGTCTAGATAATTTTTCGAGGGACCTAGAAATAGTAATATACAATTTGGCCTAGAAATCCATATTTTCTCATTTAATTTGAGAAGTTAAGTACTAATGGGCCTTATATGGGCTTTTTGGTACAATAATTATTGGAAAATTTTAGGTAGAAATTTATATAAATATAAAGTGGTTTTAATGAGAAATATTAACATAATTATGGTGGAATTTTTAGAGAATTTTTGGAATTTTGGGGGAAAATAATAGGAAAATACAAGGAAAAATAAAATAAAAAATAAGGTGCATGGGCCAAGGATTGAACCTTGGACCTCTTGAACAACCATGTATGCTTCAACCAACACATCTAGCAAGGGAATGTTATATGGGAATGACATGGAGATTGGTTAAGGCTTAGGAGAAGATGAAGGGTCATGGAGAGACTCTTCATTTACCTCCTTAATGGGTGATAAAGAGGGGGGTTTGGGAGTTTCTTTCTTCCCTCCATCAATTGCATTTTCTCTCCTCCTCCTTCCTCATTCTAGCCGAACACCTCAAAGGGAGTTCTCCCTTGGAAAAATTTCCACCAAGGCTTCATCTCCAAGATCTAAGGTTTTCACAAGAGTACAAGGGCTAAGGGTGGTCAAGAGGCAACAAGATTTCCATCCTTCTCTCTTCTAAGGTTTAAAAAAAAATCAAGATCCACCAAGGTAAGACTCCCTCACCTGTGGTATAATAGTTCCTTATGTTTTTAGCTTGATATATTAGTTGGTTTTTGAGATTTGATGTTGAAAGAAAGAAAACCAAGGACCCTAGTTTTCCAAGTTTCGACCACTAGGTTTTTGGGTCCATGATGATGCTAAAAATCTTCATAATGATGTCTAATGTGTTCTCATGATGTTTAGAGATTAAATATAATTTTTGAGAATTTTTGGGGTACCCTAGGATCCCCTAGGGTTTCGGCCATCCCATGAATCCATGGGTAGAGTTGAACTTAAACCCTCAAGCATGTGGTTTGTGTATTATCATGATATAAGGGAGATTGAGGGGGTCTTATGTGAACTTTTACAAGGCTTTGTGACCCCCACATGTTTCGGCCAAGTTGGACCTTGGGCAAAAAGTTAGGGATTTCCCTCAAGCAAGGGTCCCAATGGCTTCATGGTAGAGTATGTTTGGTGTTAATGTTTGATTGGGGATTTTATGGAATTTTTTCATGAACCCATGGCCATGTAGGGTTTCGGCCAGCACATGGAATGGGGGCTAAAGGTTAGGTATAACCCTAATTATGAGCCCTAATGGCCTCCCATGGTCTTATAAGTAAAGTATGGTTGGTTCCTTACCTTATGCTATTTTACATGATTAATTGAATGATGGAATCTAGCCCTATAGGTTTCGGCAAAGCAAAGGAACTTAGGGTTTGGAAGGAGTTAGGGTTCAAAGAATGATGATTTATGCTTACCATGAAGTATATATATGTATAGGTTCAAGCATGTGGTAGAAATCATGTTACCAATAACCCTAAGTTTAAGCACCATGTTTTATGTTTTATATTTATGATTGGATGCCATGCTTAATAGGGTTTATTATGAATGTCTTATGTTTTATGCCATGTAATTGAATGATAAGTAGAATGTTATGGAAATCCTACCTATGCATGCTTAAGATAGATACCATGCTTAGGCAAGAAATGCAATGTGTACCTTATGTATCATGAGCATACAAGCTCTATGTAGTAGGATAAATATCTATCATAAACATGTCATGATGCAATGCTTACCTTCTATGTTGTGATCATACATGTACTAAAAATAGGAATGATGTTTAGGTATGCATGCCATGTTTATGTAGGAAGATGTATGCCATGTTGTATGAATAATGATGTATGCCATGTTGTATGGATAATGATGCATGCCATGTTAAATGAATAAAGACTCATGCCATGTTTATGAAAGAAGATGCATACCATGTTTATGAATGAAGATAATGCTCATGTCTTCCAGGCATCATGATGTTATGCAATAAGTATGAACAATGAAAGGACAAGCATGTGTTAAGTCATGCCTTATGTAACATGGTTATGCTATGAATGTCTTATGAATGATGAAACATGTAAAGTGTAACACCTGAAAATTCTCGAAACTAATTTTAGAAATATCTTAGAATTTATTCCGAATTTATGGATATTTTTATAGAATTTTTCCATAAACGAAAGTGGCAAAAAGGGATAAAAAGGAAAAAAAACGTTAAGTGGGATTTGATCCCTTAACCTACGGTGTGAGAGGAGAAAGGGCGGACCAACTGGGATGGTTTGCTTTTGTTGAAATAGATTAAGGGAAACAATAGATAAGGTGAAATTAGTTAAATTCGCCCCCCATAAGTATAAAAGAGGGAGTTACGAGTTTTAGGTTAATTTTCTTCCAACCCAACGACGCCGACGCCCTCCCTCACGCACGCGACCCCTCCTCTCGCCCTCTCTCTCGCCCAAGACAAAGGAGAAGCCAAGGGAAGGTCTCAAGAGGCCCTATTCTCTACGAGAATTCTCGTAGACGCGAGGAGAACGCCAAGGAGCAAGAAGAACGTCGAAATTCGACGTTCCCTCGGGAATTTCAGATTTTATTCGTAAGGAAAACCTAGCGCAGGATGTAAGTATCCCTCACCTGCAGTATAAGTAGTTTCGGTTGACGTTTCGTATGCTTAATTCCTTATATGTAGGTTCTACGATTAGAAATCGTAAATCATGAACAAGCACGCACGTTAGGTGTTTGTTAAAATGTTCAGTTCAGTTAATGCTATAGAAAGCATTAAAGAATAGAAATTCTTGCTCCAGTTTATGATTGGGACCAAGGTCCAATGGGATGGGCTCCTAGTTGCCCCTAGGTTTAGATAACCTAGTAAAAGCAAGAATCAGAAGAGAAAAAGAAAAGTATAAAAGAACTATTTTATTTTCAGTTGGCATTGTACCGGACTTCGGTCCAGGGATAGGCTCCAAGTTGCCTCTAGGTTTAGATAACCTAGTATGGGATGGGCTCCTAGTTGCCCCTAGGTTTAGATAACCTAGTAGAACCCTAATGGATTCGGGATTTGCTACCTCGGGTTTATTAGGGATGCGCGCACAGTTGGTACATTGCCGGGCCCACAGCAGTTGATTATTACTTTCACCTACTATATGTATTTAGTTTTCAGAAATTCATATTAGCCTGTGGTGAATCTAATAGTTAGTTTTATGTTAGTTAGTTTCAGTTCCAGTTCAGATATGTATGTCATGCTATAGCTTACTTTTCAGTTTTAGTTCAGTATGTGCCATGTCTCAGTTATATGCCATGACATCCTATTATATGTATTTTAGCATGAGCCTAACATGATTTCTTATGGATATGAGCATGTATGTGCATAGCATGTTTTACAAAAGCAAAATTCGAGTTTTCATAGTTTTGTGAGGCTAGATGGTACTTACTAAGCTTTATGCTTATTAGTTTGCATTTCCTTATGCTGCAGATACAGGTAAAGGAAAGCACTAGTAGCGGAGGTAGCGGGCTTGATGCTAAGTGGGTGTGATGGTGGAGTTGGAATAAAAGTCTTCGGAACTTGCAAAGCATAGAATAACCTTTTTTATGCTTCTTAGTTATTCCGCAATATATTATGTGAACCATGTATGAACTTAATTAGACTTGTATTTGTGGTGCCTAGTATGCTTCTTTAGTTTTCTTGTTTATGCTTCTTCAGTTATTTCGCGATATATTATGAGAACCATATATTAACCTGTCTAGACTCGTTATTTGTGGTGCCTAGTATATTAAAGTAGTTTATTTACCTGTGTTAATACTTGCTTAGCGAATGTTGAATGATATGAGTTACTACTTGTAATATGGTAATTTAGATCCATGCTTAAGCTTTAGAGATAAGAACTTGACATTTTGGATTTACATGCTAAATACATAGGATATGCTTGTTTTAAGATATATGCACCATATAGAATGACATGTAGTGGCTAAGAATGCCCTTAGACATGAATAATGAATGGTTTCAATAAGAAGTTGATACGAACTTGGCACGTTTATGTTCATGTTTCTACATGTCGTTTTTGTGATTTCTAAGTTGCTATACATGCTAGAAACCCTCCAAAAACATGTAATAAATGCCCTAGAATAACTGTGGAACTCTATTTATGTCGTTATGCTTGTTGGCTACGAATTTGGTACATTGTAGCTCAAGTTTGATAAGTTGTGGAAATCTGAAATTTGGAGTTTCAGCACTACCAGTCGACTGGTTCAGTACCAGTCGACTGGTACTGTGTACAACGAAAGGGGTGTAGAGCAGCTGGTTAGTGCTTAGCCATGCAATGCAGAGGTCGGGGGATCAAATCCTGGCCAAGCTAATAACATTAAAGTTTTTATTTTAATTTCGCTGGTTAGTACTTCCAACATGTTTATAAGTTACCGCAGCATGCTTAAGTTATAAATTGTTAGTTCAGTACACATTTAAAAATAATTAGGAGAATAAGAATTTTTAAATTCTCCCAGCTGATTTAGCATTATCAGAAATCAGGAATTTGTCAGTCAGTCAGTTAGTAGCGATCCGCCTTAAAGCTTAGTACCAGAAGGCGGGTCGTTACAGAGTGGTATCAGAGTAAGTTACATCTTTCCTCCTCACACACATCAGCATCAGACCTGCAGCTTCCAAGTAAGAGTATCTCTCACATTACCATATTTTCTTGCTTTCAGATTTATAGTATTTACATGTTATTCATGCCATCTGTTTTCTAGTCAGTTCTTATTTACATTTAACGGAAGCATGTTTAATACATTAGTTTATATCTGATAGCATGTTTTAGAATTAAAATATGAATTGTATGATCCTCCTCTATTCTAGATAATGGCAAGAGGATGCTCAGTTAGAAGAGCACCAGTTACTGAGCCTCAGCAGGAGGCAAACCACTCAGTGCCTCCAGCGGACCTGGCAGAGGTAGTAGCACGACTGCAGAGACAGGTAGCGGAACAGCAGCAAGTAATTGCTGCTCTAACCGCTAATCAGCAGGCTACTCCCACTGTTACCCCAGAGTCCCAGGAGGAGACGCCGATAGTGACGGAGGTTCCACCTGTGGCACCAGTCCCACCAGTCATGCCAGTAGCCCTATCAGCAGGGGCAAACAGGGAAGCTTATCTGATCCAGTGGCAGAAGATCAAGCCAGAGACCTTCTCAGGAACCAGTGAACCATGGGATGCCCAAGCTTGGTTCAAGACACTAGAGAGTACCATGGAGCTCCTAGACTGGCCAGAGCACGAGAAAGTGAAGTGTGCCTCCTTCTGCCTAGCCGGAGACGCGCGTATGTGGTGGGAGCGCATCAAGATGAAACGCCCAGTCAATCAGATGACCTGGGCTAGTTTTGCGGAAGAGTTCTTTGAAGAATTCTTCCACATGCGGGTCACAAACCGCCACTACGACGAGTTCACTGAATTTCGGCAGGGCAACCTATCGGTAGAGGAAGCCGTGAAGAGATTCAACAGACTGGCTCGCCTGTGCCCTGAGCTGGTCAGTACTGAACGAGAGCGAGTCAGGCTAATGCTCAAGATGCTAAGGCCAGAGATAGCACTGAATGTGGCCAGCGGCGTCCATAGGCCGCAAACCTCAGAGGAACTAGTTAGCAGTGCTCTGATCACCGAACATTACCTGAACAGCATGCGACAGCAGAAGGCAGCCGTGACAGAGAATAAGGGCCAAAGCAGTAGCACAAGAACTCAGAAACCCTAGGGCTCCAACTCTAACTGGAAAGAAAGAATCAAGGCAAAAGAAAGCAGTGGAACAATCCAAAAGGGGAGCCAGCCAATAAGCAAACCAAGTATCCCACTTGTTCCAACTGTGGGAGACAGCACTCAGGAGTCTGCCACCTGGGCACCCGAGGGTGCTACACCTGTGGTCAGGAAGGGCATATGGCAAAGCAATGCCCTAACAAGGCCAACTTACCTCCCCCACAGCCTATTCAGTATGGAGGTAAGCCGGCCCAGCTTCACCTGATGCAGACTGCACTAGAGGGTCCTCAGATCAGTCAAGGCAGATTAGAAGCTCCACCAGCTACCACCAATGCACGGGTTTTCTCACTGACCAGAGAGGATGTAGCCACCGCCTCTACAGTTGTTACAGGTCAGATTAGTATTTTAAACCTGCATGCATCTGTACTTTTCGATACTGGGGCAACCCATTCATATGTATCCAGGANAGCAGCTTCCCTGACGAGCTACCAGGCTTAGCACCAGACAGGGAGATAAAGTTTGAGATAGATCTCATTCCAGGTACCAACCTCATTTCAAAAGCATCATACCGTATGGCTCCAGCAGAATTAAGAGAACTTTGGGAGCAATTACAGGAGCTGCTCAACAAGGGCTTCATACGCCCTAGTCATTCACCTTGAGGAGCTCCAGTGTTGTTCGTGAAGAAGAAAGACGGGTCCATGCGCCTGTGTATAGATTACCGGGCTCTGAATCAAGTCACCATCAAGAACCGGTACCCTCTACCTAGGATCGATGATTTGTTCGACCAGCTAAAGGGATCCACAGTCTTCTCAAAGATAGATTTGAGATCCGGCTATTACCAGGTCAAAGTCAGAGAGGGTGATATTCCGAAGACAGCTTTCAGAACCAGATATGGGCACTACGAGTTTGTAGTCATGCCTTTTGGGGTCACAAATGCTCCAGCGACATTCATGGACCTCATGAACAGAGTATTCCGGGAATACTTAGATAAGTTTGTCATCGTCTTCATTGATGACATTCTTATCTACTCAGGAACTCAGGAGGAACATGCTGAACATCTCAGGACAGTATTGCAGATTCTTCAGCAGAGCCAACTGTATGCAAAATTCTCAAAATGTGAGTTTTGGCTCGATCAGGTGTCTTTTTTGGGTCACATCATCTCAAAGGATGGTGTGATGGTAGACCCCAGCAAAATAGAAGCAGTAAGTAACTGGGTTAGACCGAAGAATGCCAGTGAGATCAGAAGTTTTCTGGGTCTAGCCGGTTATTACAGGAAGTTCGTAGAGAATTTCTCCAGAATAGCCTCCTCACTGACAGCTCTTACCAGAAGGAACAGGAAGTTTCAGTGGACAGAGGACTGCGAGAATAGTTTTACAGAATTAAAGAGAAGATTGACTAGTGCTCCCATCCTGACTCTTCCAGAGACCACTGACAGCTTTGACATATATAGTGATGCGTCTAAATTAGGACTTGGAGCAGTACTGATGCAGAATGGCAAGGTTATTGCCTATGCCTCTAGACAACTCAAGGACTATGAGAAGAATTACCCTACCCATGACCTTGAGCTAGCTGCAGTAGTGTTCGCTCTCAAGATTTGGAGACATTACTTATACGGAGCTCAGTGTAGGATTTTCACAGACCATCAGAGTCTAAAGTATTTCTTTACTCAGAAGGATCTGAACATGAGACAACGCAGGTGGCTTGAGCTAGTCAAGGATTATGACATTGACATCCTCTACCATCCAGGTAAAGCTAATAAGGTGGCAGATGCACTTAGCAGAAAATCTAGTGCCACCCTACTAGCTTTGTCCACGATGTCACAGCCCTTTCGGAAAGAGTTATCAGAGTTCGGACTGGAAATTTTAGTTGGGCAGCTCTCCACTTTGACATTAGTGTCAACCCTGCTTGAAGACATCCAGACAGCACAGGATCAGGATCCTGACCTTCAGAAAATCAAGCAGGGGATAGCAGAATCAGAAAATGGGGAATTTCGCCTATCAGATAATGGGACACTGTACTACGGTGACCGCTTATGTGTTCCGAACCAAGAAGAACTCCGAAGGAAGATCCTGGAGGAAGCACATAGATCTCCTTATGCAATGCATCCTGGTTCCACCAAAATGTACCAAGACCTCAGGGGACGTTTTTGGTGGCCTTGGATGAAGAGAGACATCGCCAGATATGTCAGTACCTGTCTGACATGCCAAAGAGTCAAGGCAGAACATCAGAGACCAGGTGGAGTTCTGCAGCCTATTCAGATTCCAGAATGGAAATGGGAAAATATTTCCATGGATTTTATAGTGGGACTACCCAGAACAACGAATGGATACGATGCAATCTAAGTAATAGTAGACAAATTGACTAAGTCTGCCCACTTCCTAGCTATCAGGATCTCCTATTCCATGGAACAGCTAGCTCAGTTATACGTCAAGGAGATCGTCAGACTACATGGAGTCCCTAGGACTATCATTTCAAATAGGGACAGTAGGTTCACTTCGCACTTCTGGGAGTGCGTACAGACAGCACTAGGCACCAAACTGAAGTTTAGCACAGCTTTCCATCCTCAGACATATGGTTAGACAGAGAGAGTTAATCAAGTACTAGAAGATATGCTCAGAGCTTGTGCTTTAGATTTCAAGGGCAGTTGGTGCAGATACTTGTGCTTAGCGGAATTCGCTTACAACAATAGTTATCAGGCCACTATCGGCATGGCACCCTATGAGGCTTTATATGGGTGGAGGTGTAGATCTCCTATCTGCTGGTACGAGGGTAATGAGAGGCAAGAGTTAGGCCTACAAACAGATCTTATAGATGATACCACCGTAGCCATACAGCAGATCCGCCAGAAAATAGAAACAGCTCAAAGCCGCCAGAAGAGCTATGCTGATACATGGCGCAAACCATTAGAGTTTGAAGTTGGGGATTCAGTGTTCCTCAGAGTGGCTCCCATGAAGGGAGTAATGCGTTTTGGGAAGAAGGGCAAGCTAAGTCCCAGATATGTAGGACCATACCCCATCACTAGAAGAGTTGGCAAAGTAGCTTATGAGTTAGAGCTACCTCAGGAGATGTCAGCTATCCACAATGTATTTCATGTTTCCATGCTAAAGAAGCATATCCCAGATGCCACCCAGGTGATAGAGCCACAGACGGTACAAATTCGCGAAGATCTCAGTTATGATAGTCGGCCTATTCAGATAATAGACCGAGCAGTTAAGAAATTGCGAAACAAGGAGGTACCATTAGTGAAAGTCATATGGCAAAATCACAGAGTAGAAGAGGCAGAAATACCCAGAGTTGTTTTAAGTTCGAGGACGAACTTTTTATAAGGTATGGGGGATTGTAACGCCCGAAAATTCTCGAAACTAATTTTAGAAATATCTTAGAATTTATTCCGAATTTATGGATATTTTTATAGAATTTTTCCATAAACGAAAGTGGCAAAAAGGGATAAAAAGGAAAAAACGCGTAAGTGGGATTTGATCTCTAAACCTACGATTTAAGAGAGGAGTGGACTTACCAAGAGAGCAATTTGGTTTTGTTGTAATAGATTAAGAGAAACAATAGATAAGCTAGAATTAGTTAACTTCGCCCCATAAGTATAAAGAGGGAGTTACGAGTTTTAGGTTAATTTTCTCCCAACCCAGCGACGCCGACACCCTCCCTCACGCCCGCGACCTCTCCTCTCGCCCTCTCTCCCGTGCGCGCGAACCAAGGGAAGATCCAGAGGATTTAAGAAGGAGGCTACGTTAGGGAATCTCTCCGAGGAAGAATTCTCCGTTAGAAGCTCTCCGAAACTCTAAGGATCGTTCCTTTTTCCAAAAACCTACACTTTAGAGTCGTAAGAACAAGCGCAGGATGTAAGTATCCCTCACCTGTAGTATAAGTAGTTTCGGTTGATTTTTCATATGCTTTATTTCCTTGTATTTATGCTTTACGATTAGAAACCGTAAATTATGAACAAGCACGCACATTAGGTGTTTGTTAAAATGTTCAGTTCAGTTAATGCTATAAAAAGCATTAAAGAATAGAAATTCTTGCTTCAGTTTCTGATTGGGACCAAGGTCCAACGGGATGGGCTCCTAGTTGCCCCTAGGTTTAGATAACCTAGTAAAAGCAAGAATCAGAAAAGGAAAGAAAAGTATAAAGGACTATTTTATTTTCAATTGGCATTGTACCGGACTTCGGTCCAGGGATAGGCTCCAAGTTGCCTCTAGGTTTAGATAACCTAGTATGGGATGGGCTCCTAGTTGCCCCTATGTTTAGATAACCTAGTAGAACCCTAATGGATTCGGGATTTGCTACCTCGGGTTTATTAGGGATGCGTGCACAGTTGGTACATTGCCGGGCCTACAGCAGTTGATTATTACTTTCACCTACTATATGTATTTAGTTTTCAGAAATTTATATTAGCATGTGGTGAATTTAATAATTAGTTTTATGTTAGTTAGTTTCAGTTCCAGTTCAGATATGTATGCCATGCTATAGCTTACCTATCAGTTTTAGTTCAGTATATGTCATGTCTCAGTTATATGCCATGACATTCTATGATATGTATTTTAGCATGAGCCTAGCATGATTACTTATGGATATGAGCATGTATGTGCATAGCATGTTTTACAAAAGCATAATTCGAGTTTTCATAGTTTTGTGAGGCTAGATGGTACTTACTAAGCTTTATGCTTATTAGTTTGCATTTCCTTATACTGCAGATACAGGTAAAGGAAAGCACTAGTAGCGGAGGCGGCGAGCTTGATGCAAAGTGTGTGTGATGGTGGAGTTGGAATAAAAGTCTTCGGAACTTGCAAAGTATAGAAATAGTCTTTATTATGTTTCTTTTAGTTTTTCCGCAATAGGTTATGTGAACCATGTATGAACTTAATGTGAGATCGATGTAGGCGTGCTAGAGGGGGGTGAATAGCACTTTTTCGAGATCTTTGAGCTCTACAGAGTTGTTAGCGCAGCGGAAATAACATGTAAAATAAATAACAATGCTAACAATACCAGATTTAGTTGATATCCACCCCGACCGGGTGACTAATCCAACAATCCTTCGACGGATCACTCCCCGGATAACCTCCGGCTATCTCGTGTTGCTCCTTGTGAGTGGAGAAACCTCGCCACAACACCTTGGACACAATCTGAGAATGTAAGACTACTAACTTGCCCTATCCAAGCAAGTTTCGTCAAGAAACAAGGTATGAAACGAGCCCCTTTAAATAAGGCTCGAATCTGAAACAGCCGTTACCAGTCGACTGCCCAAATGGCAGTCAACTGGTCCCACTCAGATTTGACCGTTGCATTCCAACGTTCGAAATCTGCCAGCCTGTTTCAGCTTATAGCAGTCGACTGCCCCATGCCTAAGCCTAGGGTTTTATTCCCGAGTACACATCTCTCCGCACTCAAACCCTCCCGGCTTATCCCCTGAGTATACACACACATACTCAGACCCTTACAACTCAGTTGACTCTTCATCAGCAGTCTTGACTGTTGCCTTCACGCCTTCTTCATCTTTGGCCCTCGTCCCTCGGATGCGCACGCAAACCTCCAGCTTGCCTCCATGCCACCCTTCACGTATGCCTCGAAGTCCGCGTCCCTCGGCTCATCATCTCCTCTATCCATGGTCCCTCGGATACACACGTAAGCCTCCAGCTTACCTCCATGTCATCCTTCACCTGAAGACGTCAACCAAGTCCACATATACCTGTACACCTGCACACTTATGTACATATGTGAGAACAACACAAATCCTAACTTAACCATTTTGCCCACACATCAAAATATCATGATCCTCCAGATCATCTCAGGGCCGATTGCCCCAACACTTAATTAGACTCGTTATTTGTGGTGCTTAGTATATTAAAGTAGTTTATTTACCTGTGTTAATACTTGCTTAGCGAATGTTGAATGATATGAGTTACTACTTGCAATATGGTAATTTAGATCCATGCTCAAGCTTTAGAGATAAGAACTTGATAATTTTGATTTACATGATAAATACATAGGATATGCTTGTTTTAAGATATATGCACCATATAGAATGACATGTAGTAGCTAAGAATGCCCTTAGATATGAATAATGAATGGTTTCAATAAGAAGTTGATACGAACTTGGCACATTCACGTTTAGGCTTCTACATGTCGTTTTTATGATTTCTAAGTTGCTATACATGCTAGAAACCCTCCAAAAACATGTAATAAATGTCTTAGAATAGTCGTGGAACTTTATTTATGTCATTATGTTTGTTAGATATGATTTTGGTACATTGTGGCTCAAGGTTGATACATTCTAGAAATCTGAAAACTGAAATTTCAGAACTACCAGTCAACTGGGAAAACACCAGTCGACTGGTATCGGGCACAGAACCATTCTGTGGCCCGACCAGTCGACTGATATATAGCAGTCGACTGGTACTATCTAAAACAAAGGTGGTGTAGAGCAGCTGGTTAGTGCTTTAGCCATGCAACTCAGAGGTTGGGGGATCAAATCCTGCCAAGATAATAAAATAAAAGTTTTGCTTTATTTTGGACAAATTAGTACTTTCAGCATGTTTATGAATTTCTAGTTCAGTAAATAGCGAAATAAGAATTTTCGAAATTCTCCCAGTTGGTTTAGTATTATTAGAAATCAGTAATTAGTCAGTCAGTTAGTAGTAGCGATCCGCCTTAAAGCTTAGTACCAGAAGGCGGGTCGTTACAAATGCATTGTGCAGTACCCGGTCTACTTCTTCGGACACCTCTTGAAGGATGCAGAGACACGCTATACCATGATTGAGATGTTGGCCTACGCTCTAGTCTTAATGGTCTGGAGGCTTAGGCCATATTTCTTAGCACACCCAATTGTGGTTCTCACCAACAGCCCGCTGGGATGAGTTCTCATCAATCCGGAAGCCTCTAGTCGGCTAATCAAATGGACGACAGAGCTGAGCGAATACAGGATTGAGTACCAGTCCCGTACCGCTATCAAGGAGCCTTTCGGATTTCATGCTCGAATCTGTTCCGAAGCCTGAAGCCCGAAGCCCAAAGGAGCTTGGAAGATCTATGTCGATGGGTCTTCCAACAGCAGGCACAGCGGAGTCGGAGTGCTAATAGTTTCCCCCCCCCCCCCCCCCCCCGGGGGGGGGGGGGGGGGATACGCTGCATTTATCTATTCGACTCCACTTCAGAGCCACCAACAATGAAGTTGAATACGAGGCGATCCTAGCAGCACTGCAAGCGGCCAAGTATGTGGGAGCCGCTTGGGTCGTTATACATTCAGACTCTCAACTTGTGGCACACCAAATAAAGGGTGACTTCGAAGTAAAGTGCGAGCACTTACAGAGGTATGTAGCCCTTTATGAACAACTGAAAGCCTCTTTTACAGAGGTTACTCTGCAGAAGATTTCCCGAGCAGACAATGTCAGGGTAGATGAACTAGCCAAGTTGGCTAGCTCCATCTCGGCCTGGCAGCTGGACAAGCCTAGTACCACTGAAAAGACTGTAACTCATATTGAGGAGGATGCTGAAGGCAATGCTGTAACCGATTGGAGAGATCCATATGTGAAGTTCCTATGCAGCGGGAACACGCCGACCAAGGATCAAGGAATTCGATTATTCCACCGTCGGGCTTCCAAATTCACATTAGTCGGAGATTAACTATACAGAAGAGTCTTTGCCCGACCACTCCTCAAATGTGTCGGGCCAGAGGAAGTCGACTATGTGATGCGAGAAGTGCATGAAAGCATTCGCAGAAGTCACATTGGGGGAACGTCTCTGTCTAGGAAGATTATCCTGACAGGGTACTTTTGGCCCACTCTGCAAGCTGACGCCCTCAAGTTCGTGGCTGGATACGAGGCCTGCTAGAGACATCAGCATGTGACTCATCGATCGACCGAGCCGTTACGGGTCTCCACAGTGTCTTGCCCATTCGATCAGTGGGGAATGGACATTGTGAGTCTGTTTCCGATCAGACCTCAGCAAAAGAAGGTCCTGCTAGTTCTCGTGGACTATTTTTCCAAATGGGTGGAAGTTGAGCCTCTAGCACACATCACGGAGGCCACTGTAATGAAGATCCTATGGAAGGATATTGCCTGCAGATATGACATCCCTCACAAGCTGGTGTCAGATAATTGAAGGCAGTTTGCAGGGCGCAAGCTCAAAGAATGGTGTGAGGGGCTAGGTATTCGCTAAGCCTTTACGTCGGTTGCATACCCTCAGGGCAATGGCCAAACCGAAATCGTTAACCGAGAAATCCTCATAGGACTCAAGGTAATGCTAGAGCACGTCGGACGTAGTTGGGTCGAAGAGCTCCCCAGTATTTTGTGGTCCTACCGTACCACTCCAAGAGAAGGAACAGGTCAGAGTCCTTTTCAGCTGGTGTATGGAGTTGAGGCCATGATCCTGATGGAAGTAGGCGAGGAGTTCGTCCGGCGGTAGCACTATAATAACGAGAATAATGATCAAGAGCGGCTGATCGACCTGAACCTAGTGGCAGAGGTGCGAGACAAAGCAGCCGCTCAGTTACTAGCATACAGACAGCGCATGCAACAAGCGTACAACCTGTTGGTTTCGATTATGCATGGGAATCCTCTCCATGTCCCCGGATTAAAATTTTATTGATTAAAACAAATCCGGATGGAAAGAAATTTTCCAAGCGACCGTTTCATCATCGTACTAATTGATTCGAGTGATCGCTTGAACAAACTTGTTGTTCAAGCAATCTAACTCGTCTAATCAATTAGCCGTGGAATTGACTATGAATTGATCACCGAGTTTTGTGTTCTATCTTCGGGGTCCATGACAAACATGATAAGAATTAAATACAAGATGCAAGAAGTAACTAAACAAGAATTATATCTCTTGTTTACCTTGTGATCTTCTATCGTATGTCCTATCCTCTTCTTGGACGTCGTGTGGACGACGATCTTCCAAAAAACGAAGTCACCAAGGCACCTTCTTCTTCCACCAAGCTTGGGACGAAACCCTAAGAAGAAGAATCTCTTCACCTTGTGTCGCCACCACCTTCTTCTCCTCCTTTATCACCGCTGGCCAAAACCCTAGCTCTACTTCAAGGGTGTGCCGACAAAGGAGGATAAGAGAGGAAGAGGAAGAAGAAGTAGAAGAAGAAGAAGAAGAGAGAAAAACTCTCTCCTTGTATCAAAACCTAGCCGCAAGCCACCACTTCCTCCTTCCCTTGCCGCCGGCGCCAACAAGAAGGAAGTTCTTCTTGTTTTCCTTGCCGTTGGCCACTCTCCTTTGCTTTAGGTTTGTGCACTCCCAAGAGGAAGAAGAGAGGATGAGAGGAGAAGAAAGAATCAACTCCAAAAGCTTCTCCTTCTTCCCTTGCTGTCGGCGCCACCTAACCCTAGGAGAGAGAGGATGAGAGGAAAGAACCAAAAGAGGCTTAGGGTTAATTGTTATCCTTGGTCTCATGACTCATGAGGTATATATAGGCTACAATAGGGACCATGAGGAGGAGTTGGGCCTTGGTCTCCTAATAGATCCAAAGCCTGATCCATTAATGATAACTCAATCCATAAAGGGTTATTATTAAACTACCGCACCAACAACCATAATAAATATGAGCTCCACCATATTATGTGTACATAATCACCTCTAAGTCGGTCCTGCTCAATACACACAAAGTGTATTAGTGTAATTCTATAGTCAAGATAGACTAATACCAAATTACACTACAATTATTCCGATGGTTTGTCCAAATCTATCTCGGTTGTGAGCCACTACTTATACTTTACAAGGGAATGATAACATGATCTTCTATGTGACACCACACACCATGTTATTTACAATGTAAAGTAAAGGACAATATGCACACATATAATAAATATAAAATGCAAATAATGATTATGTGATTCTCATTCCAAAATATAGATGTTCATACAAAAGTTAGACTTTTAGTATACATCCTAACAGAACTGCCGCGTGATTGCCCGTAGCTTTCAAATCGGAGACAATGTTTGAAAGAGGATCAAGATTGTCGGTGATCTGAGAAAGCTGGATCCACAGTGGGGTGGACCCTACATCGTCACCTGGAAGCTCATAGGAGGTAGGTATTATCTGGAGGATGACAAGGGCAAGAGGTTGGAGAGACCATAGCATGTCAATCATCTCCGACACTATCGTACTCGGTGAGATTTTGAGATGTCCAAACGTATTTGTATTCTTGTTGGCACTGCTTTGCAATTTTAGTAATCAAAGAAGCAAACGAGATGTCTCTTAAAGGACCCCGAGTACTTGCCTGCTTAAATCCTAGTACCTCGCGGTGCTGCGGATGCCCGAGGTGAGTAGGCTTGGTCGTGGTACTGCGGATGCCCGACCAGGAGCTGCATAAACCCTACTACCTCACGGTGCTGCGGATGCCCAAGGTGAGTAGGCCTGGTCGTGGTGCTGCGGATCCTCGACCAGGAGCTGCGTAAACCCTACTACCTCGAGGTGTTGTGGATGCCCGAGGTGAGTAGGCCAGGTCATGGTGCTGCAGATGCCCGACCAGGAGCTGCTTAAACCCTACTACCTCGACGTGCTGCGGATGCCCGAGGTGAGTAGGCTTGGTCGTGGTGCTGCGGATGCCCGACCAAGAGCTGCCAACACCCTACTACCTCGAGGTGCTGCGGATGCCCAAGGTGAGTAGGCCTGGTCGTGTTGCTGCGGATGCCTGACCAGGAGCTGCTTAAACCCTACTATCTTGAGGTACTGCGGAAGCCCGAGGTGAGTAGGCCTGGTCGTGGTGCTACGGATGCCCGACCAGGAGAGCTGCTTAAACCCTACTACCTCGAGGTGCCATGGATGCCCGAGGTGAGTAGGCCTAGTCGTGGTGATGCGGATACCCGACCAGGAGCTGCTTAAACCCTACTACCTCGAGGTGTTGCGGATGCCCGAGGTGAGTAGGCCTGGTCGTGGTGCTGTGAATGCCCAACCATGAGCTGCTTAAACCCCTACGACCTTGCAGTGTTGCGGAAGCCTGAGGTGAGTAGGCCTGGTCATGGTGCTGCGAATGCCCGACCAAGAGCTGCTTAAACCCAACTACCTCGCGGTGCTGTGGATGCCCGGGGTGAGTTGGCCTGGTCGTGGTGTTGCGGATGCCGGACCAGGAGCTGCATAAACCCTACTACCTCGAGGTGCTGCGGATGCTCGAGGTGAGTAGGTTTGGTCGTGGTGCTGCGGATGCTCGACCAGGAGCTGCTTAAACCCCACTACATAGCGGTGCTCCGGATGCCTGAGGTGAGTAGGCCTGGTCATGGTGTTGCGGATGCCCAACCAGGAGCTGCTTAAATCCCACTACCTTGCGGTGCTGCAGATGCCCGAGGTGAGTAGGTCTGGTCATGGTGCTGCGGATGCTTGACCAGGAGCTGTTTAAATCCTACTACCTCGAGGTGTTGTGGATGCCCGAGGTGAGTAGGCCTGGTCGTGGTACTGCGGATGCTTGATCAGAAGCTGCTTAAACCCTACTACCTCGAGGTGTTGCGGATGCCTGAGATGAGTAGGCCTAGTCGTGGTGCTGCGGATGCCCGACGAGGAGCTGCTTAAACCCTACTACCTCGAGGTGCTGCGGATGCCAAGGTGAGTAGGCCTGGTCGTGGTGCTGCGGATACCCGACCAGGAGCTGCTTAAACCCTACTATCTCGAGATTCTACAGATGCCCGAGATGAGTAGGCCTAATCGTGGTACTGCGGATGCCTGACCAAGAGTTACTTAAACCCTACTACCTCGAGGTGCTGCAGATGCCCGAGGTGAGTAGGCCTGGTCGTGGTGCTGCGGATGCCCGACCAGTAGCTGCTTAAACCCTACTACTTCGCGGTGCTGCGGATACCCGAGGTAAGTAGGCTTGATCGAGGTGCTGCGAATGCCCGACCAAGAGCTGCTTAAACCCTACTACCCCGTGGTGCTGCGGATGCCCGAGGTGAGTAGGCCTGGCCATGGTGCTACGGATGCCCGACCAGGAGCTGCTTAAACCCTACTACCTCCTCGAGGTGCTGCAGATGCTCGAGGTGAGTAGGGCTGGTCGTAGTGCTACGGATATCCGACCAAGAGCTGCTAAAACCCTACTACCTCGAGGTGTTGCGGATGCCCGAGGTGAGTAGACCTGGTCGTGATACTGCGGATGCTTGACTAGGAGCTGCTTAAACCCTACTACCTTGCGGTGTTGCGGATGCCCAAGGTGAGTAGGCTTGGTCGTGGTGCTGCGAATGCCTAACTAGGAGCTGCTTAAACCCTACTACCTCGAGGTGCTGCAGATGCTCGAGGTGAGTAGGCCTGGTCGTGGTGCTGCGGATGCCCTAGTAGGAGCTGATAAAATCCTACTACCTCGCGGTGCTGCGGATGCCCTTATCACAAGGTGTACATGGGGGATACAATTGCTAAATTGTCCCAAGGATACTGCTCCTTTGTCCAAGCTCCCCTTCATGGTCCCGGTATCTCCTTTGGTCGTAAGGGTAGAAGTTAACTCCTTGTGGCTACAACATATAGGCCCTTCACTTGAAGGGTAGGAACGCCAGCTCAGAGTGTGGATGTTGTTGGGCCAATCGTGGTGCTGCGGATGCCCTAGTAGGAGCTGATAAAACCCTACTACCTCGTGGTGCTGCGGATTCCCTTATCACAAGGTGTACATGGGGGATACAATTGCTAAATCGTCCCAAGGATACTGCTCCTTTGTCCAAGCTCCCCTTTATGGTCCCGGTATCTCCTTTGGTCGTAAGGGTAGAAGTTAACTCCTTGTGGCTACAACATATAGGCCCTTCACTTGAAGGGTAGGAACGCCAGCTCAGAGTGTGGATGTTGTTGGGCCAATCTATGATCCGGAGTAAACATGTGTTTTGATGTTTGGGCAAAGAGTTTAAATTATATTTACCCTTGTGATTTAATATGTGTATTTGAGTGTGCAGGATTGCAAGTTACACATAGTGACTTAGCTGAACGGCTTCAGTATGGTGAAGGGTGGCATGGAGACAAGCTGAAGGCTTGTGTGCACCCAAGGGACCATGGATAGCAGGGATGATGAGCCGAGAGGCGCGGACTTCGAGGCATGCATGAATGATGGCATGGAGGCAAACTGGAGGCTTGTGTGCATCCGAGGGACGGGAGCCAAAGACGAAGAGGGCGCAAAGGCAATAGTCAAGGTTGCTGGTGAAGAGTCAGCTAAGTCATGAAGGGATAAGAGCCGAGGGAAGAGGACTCCAAGGGCAAGCCGGGAAGTGAACTTCAAAGGGCACACGTAAAGGGTGGCATGGAGGCAAGCCGAGGGCTTGCGTGCACATCCGAGGGACGATAGCCGGTGGAAGAGGACTTCAAGAGGCAAGCCAAGGGAGTATACTTGAAGGCACACGTGGAGGAGGGTCTTCGGAGTGAGGAGTGTCCTTGTAAGCTGGGCAGTCGACTGGTAATATAACAGTCGACTGCCAGCAGGAACAGAAACTCACAGAAGGTAGTCGACCAGTCGACTGCTCTGGGAGTAGTCGACTGGTCGTGACTGGTTGTGTTGGCTGAAAATTCGAACGTTGAGCTGCAACGGTCGATTTTCAGTGGGACCAGTCGACTGCCCTGGGAGCAATCGACTAGTAGGGTGTTTTCCAGCCTTGACCTCTATTTAAAGAGGCTTAGTTTGGCTGGAAACCTTGACGAAACAAGCTTGGTTAGAGCTTGTTAGTAGTCTTAGTGCTCAGAAAGTGTACTTGGGTTTGTGGCGAGGTTTCTCCACCCACAAGGAGTTACACGAGCTAGCCGGAGGGCATCCGGGTAATGATCCGCCGAACGATCGAGGGATCGTCCACCTCACGGACTGTCGTGGAATAGGAGCTTCATCTCTGAACTACGTAAATATGTTTGTTAGCGTTGTTTATTTTATTATTATTGTTTTCACTTGCGCACGCTAACCTTGTAGGTAGAAGAAATCGAAAATTGCTATTCACCCACTCTAGCAAGCCGACATCATCTAGCAGATGCAAGTCATTTGGGCACGTATATGCCCTCTCTTACTCACAGAATAAAAAGAAACGTGGGAAGATAGATGAACATTACAGAGAAAAATATCTACAAGAAGACTAAGACAAAAACATGCAAAATTCTTTCATTCCAAGCAAATGAGTACGTTACAAATTCAGGGAATAATGGAAAACAAGTGATAAGGAAAAATATATATATAGCACGAGTTTGGGAAAAAGCTCCTACAGCGCCTTATCTTTAGAAGGGAGCTCCTCCCAAACTCGGCTGACACTCATAAAACTCAAGTCGGCATCCAACTGCAGTAGTTGGGCCTGCTAGAGCTGGTTGATGGCACTGTGGAAGCCCTACTTTAGGTGCTTCAGGACCTATGCTGCCAGATATCGCCGAACTCATCAGACTTTAGGAATTGGGCCTTGAACTCTGCCTTAGTCTCTCTTGCCGGGAGGCCTCTTCAGCCTTGAGGTTTTGCAGTTTAGCTTCAGCTTCCTCCTTGGCAGTTCTCAGCTGAGCCACCTCAGAGTATATTTTGTCTTTGTCTTCCAAGGCCTCCTTGAGCCTCTCTGAGGTGGTCAAAGCTTTTGACCAGGCCCGGGCAACATCCTCTTGGAGGTCGATTATGTGAGCAACCGCAACCTTCACCATGTTTTCTTTCTGGGCCAGTGGTTGGCTTGCTCCTGTATCCAACCGTTCAGTGATGTTGTGGATGACTCCAGAAGTTGATGTCCCCACAGCTTCTTCTCCCTAGCCTGAAGCTGATCCCGCTCTTCGGTAAGGGTGCGCAAGTCGTTCGAGAGGGTCACTGCCCTCTCGGACATCAACCGCTCTCTATGATGAGAACCGTGTAGGGCTGACTCTAAGGCCAGCAGAGTCTCCAGCTGATGCTCCACTTTCACCCGGAGGGCTTTGCTGACCTCTGCTTGCAGGAGACCCCCTCGATGGCATGGTCGCCCTCTGCCTCCGCCTTAAGATCCCTACGTGTCAGGGACTCAACCTCCCGCTAGGAATATAAGTGGCGGCCGTCAGTAAGGCAATCTTGAGCAGCCTGTCACAGTACAGAGGAGTTAGAAAACATGAATCAAAGGAACCTAAGAAAGTGGGAACCCTTACCTTCAAGAGGGACTCGTAGAGGTTGGTTAGAAGCCCGACCGAGGTATGCACGACATCCCCTCCAAGACTCCTTGGCTCCTCGGGGCGTCGCCTCAACTCAATGAGGGAGAGGAGTCTCTGGGTGAGGGAGAAGTTGGACGGTAGGCGCTCCAGGAGGTACAGTTGATGGGCCGCGACATCCTCGTTGGAGCTAGAGACCCTCTCGAAGAACAACCCTCGACAGGGACTTTCTGGAATTGCACCGAGGGGAATGATTGCGAAGCTGCCTCCAATGATGCTTGAAGCTTCTTGCGCAAGCGATCAAGCTTCATGCGAGGTTTGTAGACACCACCTGCTTGCCTTTGGAAGGGTCGATGGAGTCAGCCGTGGATGTGCTGATGGTCTGACCTCCTGTAATTGGAGTGGTCGTCTGCTTGAAATGCTGCGACAAGGGGATAGTGTCCTCATCATCAGGTATTGGTATGCCCTCCTCAGGGATGGAGGGGAGCTTGCTGGGGTCAAAGCGTCGTAGCCTCTTCCATTTCGACGAGCGTTTTTTGAGGCGTTTCCTCTTTGACCTCCCTGAGGATCTAGGTGGCAGGATGTCGGCTGGAGGCACTGACTTTTTCTTATCTGCTCCTGTCTCGACGATGACGAGAGGCAGGTCACCCTCCTGGGCACCAGGCAGCTCTGGAGCCCTTGGTCTGTAGCGACTCGAGCATGGCTGGTGCCTCTATTTGCTCCGGCGTTGTATGCTGCTGGACACTCCGTAGCCTCCTCCAAGCCTCAGCCGAGTCAGCTAGTACGGTGAGAAGGGTTGGAGGAGGGTCCAAGGCCTGCTTATTGGCTTTATCCCACTTGATGAGCCGATTCATCGCCCTCGATAACATGATGCCCTCTGCAATAAACAAGCAATGAAACATCAGTTAGAATTAACATGCATTTATAAAAAAGACAAACTCATGAGGTTGGGGCTGATGCTGGTGACTTTAGGGCTGAGACCCACTCGGTACATGAGTTCGTCAGTATGCACCAGACCCGGGCCACTAAACTCCATGCCCGACAGGAGGCTCCTAGCCGCTGGTAGCCTAGGTCCTGTTGGAAGTCCCCTAGCTCCGGAGGGGCAAGCAGGTTTTCCCTCCAACGAATGGGGCTGAAGGGACATTGGGGCAATCGAATGAAGAAGAACCACTCTTTCCATCCCTTGTGGGAAGAAGGAAACGCTCCTAAGAACCTATGACTGAGGCGCGCCGTAAAGCTAAATGCCCTCGCGAGCCAATCGAAACAAAGAAAAAAATAAAAGAAAGGGGGGGTTAGAGGAATGTCAAAGAACTTGAAGATGATAACGCCCCGCCCATTTGGGCGAAGGCGTTGGGAGTCATCTGGTGGAGAGAAATGTCAAAGTAGGAGGAGATACTCATGAAGAAAGGGGGGAGAGGGAAACAAAGTCCTAACTCTACCTGCCCTAGGAAGAAGGTAAAGAAGTCTAAGGGAGGTTCTACGGGTGATTGGTCCACCCTAGGAACTTCTACCTCCATCTCGGCAGGGATGTCGTAGGTCTCACAGGCCACTCGGAGGGTTTCCGGCCTAACCCTAGAAGATGTGTACTCATACCACTCCGGTTGGTATCCCTCTTCCGGGGTCCCCTTCTTACCCTGGTCCTTCTTGCTCTCTTTACCCATGGTTCCTAAGGAAGAAGGTGAGAACGAAAAGAAGACTTGCGCGTGGGAGAGAGTCCTTAGAGGAAGAAGATGAGAACGATGTCTGCAAACGCTGCTATGACGATGCCAAAAGGAGGATAAACGTTTTTGCCTTCCCTTTTTATTGGGAAGAAGCCGCCTGCGTGCGTACAATGGGGGCAAGGCATGTGGACGGCGATGAACATCCATCTCGAGGTGTCACCGCTGTCGAGGTGGCCGTTTGATAGGGTCTGCAGCGCAGATCAGCAGGAGATCGCGAAGAGAGAAGTTTTAGCACGTGGCAAAGGCGCATTCGCGAAGGGATTTGTCACCATTAAGAGACCCCATGCACTTTTATGGATGATAGACAGCTATCATTGTTGTGCCTCGAAGTTCATAGAAGCCTTTTTGGAAGACTAATTCAAAGCGGATTGCCTCGGACCAAGAGACAAATGTTTCGATTCCTCAGACCCGACAAGTCGCCAATGAAGTAGTAATGGATACTTGGACCCACCACGACATAGCTTCTCTTCGTTGTACCACTAGTCTAATCAGTTAGCCACACTTCCTTCGATTAGACTTGAATGGAAGGACTTGTGATGGGGTTGAGCATCCCATGATTGACACATGGAACGAATAAGTTATGTGTCAATGTTCACCGAGTCTGAACGACTCTCTCAGACTCCCGAGACCCCCTCGGGAGGTCGGATTCCCAGTCCTTCTTGGGAAAGCGGACTCCCAAGATCACCTCGGGAAGACAAACTCCCAAGACCACCTCGGGAAGGCAGACTCCCGAGAGCAACTCGGGACGGTATACGCCCGAAACCTCCCCGGGAAGATAGGCTCCCGAAGCCCTTCCGTGAGAGGAAATCTCCCGAGACTCCCTCGGGAAAGCGGAGCCCGAAAAGTCATAGATCCGATAGCCCGACTCCAATAGTCGTTACCCTTTCTTGTTCAGGAAAGATGATGGATAATTATTGCCTTTTATATACGACAATTAAGGCTCAATAATCGCTGAAGTCATTACCTAAGAGCTATCAGGTAACCGACAAGCACGAAATGTGGAGAATAATGTGGAGATACTTGCGACCAAGCCTACAGGTATATAAGGTACTTCAACCCCCAAGGTAAAGGGGTTACGCTCTCTAAACTCACAACTCCTCTTTAGTTCTTTTCCTGCCATAGACTTGAGTGCTGACTTGAGCGTCGGAGTGGGCTCCGCCGAAAATCTCCGGCGTATTCCCATTAACGCTCGTGTTGATCTCGTAGGATGCTATCTCCTTTCCTTTCGTCACCATCCTCATGGACTAGACTCTGATGACTGACCGTCCGCGTCGATTTCTTCCGAAACACACACACACATATATATATATAATTAAATATTCAAGTCGAATATAAGTAAGATTCTAATAGAAATCTTACTTTATATATATCTTCCTCCATTTGATCAAATATCATATTCGAATTCGAAAAATATTATTATCTCTAATATAAATGCTTAAAATTACAGAAATAATAGAGCATGATTTATATCTTGTATTTTCAATTTGTTTTAATTTGGTGATATTTTAAAGTTTAACACTATGACCTAGGAAAAATATAATAAAATATTAAATAAATATTAACTTTTATTTAGACTAATTAGAATGAGCATATATATAAAAATGAACCTCTAGAAAACTAATTGATCTAAATTAAAAAAAATGTGTAAGAGATTGCTCTCAAACATTAAAGAACAATAAACATCTAGAATCTGTGTTTCAATTACAAATATCAAAAAAAAAAAAATAATAAACTACATCAAAAATCAAATATCTTATAATTTATAGCAAGCATTAAAATGAAAAGGGTGATCTTAAGAAGCATGGGAATGGATTTAACTTTGATTTTTATTTTTCTTTAATTACTAAGGTTTCTTCCTAGGAAGAAGACAATTGACTATTGCTTTGTGTCGAATGGACAAAAAAAACCCTTGCTTCCTATTGCTCTTGACTAGTGGGATATAGTTTGATTGTTGTTGTAGAGTTTTATTTTCTAATAGGGAGGTAATAAATACATCATTAAAAACATCCAGAGAATTTTAGCATCGTATCATGCAAAGATCAGTAATGATTTGCCCCAAAAAAACAATTGTTGAAAACAGACAAACTGATAGGTTTCAATTAAGGTTGTTCCTTGAAATTAGATGTTCTAACAGCTACAACAACCAAGAAAGAATGAAAAATAAAAAGAAAAATAATATGCAACAAGCATTTGTAGCATGAAATCCAACATGAATGATATGACATTCTAATTATAGCGATCCCCGACGGGTTCACTATGCCCCCCAGGTTATAGAATGGTTCGGGACGGCGGCCGGAGGTCGCCGTTGGTGTCCAAGTGGCAATCGGATGCGTATATAAAAAGTGCCACGTCATTCATATTGGATTTCATGCTACAAATTTTTGTTGCATATCATTGCTCAAATAAAAATGTGGTTGTTGAATATTTCTACTAAGCTTTCAATAAAGGATGTGCCCTCAGGGAAAGGCCATCAAATATGTCACATAAACCTATCACCACTAGTTAGCCCCTTTTTCCCATACTTTAAAATAACAAATGGCCATAAATATTTCTTAATAAAGATAATTTTCTCTAAATAAACTAACCACATAGTTCAAACAACAATAATAGGGAGAGTGAAAATGAGAGAGTGAAAATCATAGTGAATGATGTGACATGACGTGGCACTTTACATGCACACGTCCGATTATCGCTTGGACACCATCGGCGGCCTTCGGCCGTCGTCCCGAATCAAACTATACCCTGAGGGGCACGGTGAACCCGTCGGAGATCGTGCATGCAAGGTGCCACATCATTCACTATGATTTTCACTCTCCCATTTTCACTCTCCCAATCATTATTCTAGTTCAAAAGGCATAACACCATAAAATAGACAACTTTTTCTTATTCATAACTGTACAGTTAGGAAAAAGTACAATTGTTGTTCTTTTATTTTGTGAGAACAAAAATCTTTAATTCTAAGGAAATTATGAACACCTTCACTTGTTCTCATTCCTTGCTCCTACATTTCGTTATAAATGACAATATCAACTTTTTCAGGTGTGTTTCAACCTTCTAATCTCCATTCCCAGTAAAAACTTCTCTATTTAACTTGAACATTTAATGATTTCCCCCATCTATTATCAACCCTAAAGGATTCTTGAAGTCAAAGAACCCATGACCTGACAGGCAGAAAGGAAGGGTGAGGAGAGGGCTTGAGTTTGTTTGCGATAACTTAACTTAGTCAGCGGCATGGCTGGAAACCAGTGTGGGGAGTGCACTCTTTGACCAAGAATACATTCCCCAGTAAAAACTTCTCCATTTTATCCTAGGCTATAATGATATTCCCCATTATATTATCAACCCTATTCTTAAAGGCAAAGAAGCCTCAGGGAAGAGGAGAGACCTTGGATTAGCTTACAATAACTTGGTTATGGTCGGCATGGCTAAACACCAGTGTAGTAGCACACTCTTTAACCATGAGTCCATTCCCAAATAAAAGCTTCTATTTTAAACCTATGCTATACATGATATTCCCCTTCTATTGTCAACCCTAAAGGACTCTCAAAATCAAGGAACCTGCGACCTCACGAGCAAAAAAGAGTTTCTGCCACCATGTGGTAGTGCTTGAGTTCACTTACGATAACTCGGTCATGGTCAGCATGGCTGGAGACCAGTGCAGGAGTGTGCTCTTTGACTTGCTGGTGCAGAAGAATATGAATGCCTGGTGGAGTTTCCGCTGCCATGACTAGCCCAGTCTGCCTATCTCTTGCAAGACCAGAGAAATCTAGCAGAAAGAACCAAGAAGAAAACAATTTCAACATCTTGCTTAATCAAAAGATACTACCATTTTTTTTATTCAAATAAAAGAACTAGGCAAGAATGCCATGCCCCAAGTGAGTCTCCACAGCCATACATGGCATGGCACCTATGACAGTCATATGAACACTTTCCTTAGGAGCACCTATTTTCTCAACCAAACATTTCAACGAGAATCTCATGTAAGGGTTATATATATATTGTTTCTAAAACTTTTCACAATGAAAAGACACAAGATAATTCCAATTTGTATAACTAGGTAGAAGTTTTTACATTACTTATGACAAATGAACCAATAAAATAAGAGAATGATTAATCATGAAATTCTTACTCTACTAGCAATAAGTGAAATTGGCATGTACAATAGAAATCATATAAAAGAAATTCTAACTACTAATTTTCAACATCTTGCCTAATCAAAATGTACTAGCAGATTTTTTTATTAAAAAAAAAGATTATCATGGCTAACATGGATCTACACTGCCATAGGCAGAGCATGGCATCCAAGAGGCCATCAAGCAATTTGCCTCGGCACCTATTTGGTTAACCAACAATTTCAAAAAAGAACCACGTACAAGGATTTTCAATATATTATGTTTAAACCTTTTCAAAACAAGAAGCCATACAAAATTCCAATTTGCATAATTAATTGGAAGTTCTTACACTACTTATGACAAATGAATCAATAAAAAAACAATTAAGCATAAAGTTCTTAATCTAGTAGCAATAAGTGAAACTGTGAAAGTGATATGAATTGTTGAAACGTATAAAAGAAACTGTAAGAATAAACTTACATAGATAAGAAATAAATGGTAAAAGAAAACAAAAAAAAAGTATCCTCAAAGTAGAAATAATCAAATCTTAACCCAATCAAGCCAAACAAATCTTCCACTTGTAGGCCTTGAATGGAAAGGGAAGAAGTCAGCAAAGAACATTAGGTATATTAAGTAATATTATGATGAAGGATAATGAGATAAACATCATGTAATGTACTTCCAAATACGTAACTACTAGCTATAATAGATGACCTCATGATAATTTGCTAATTACCAACTGTCGAGCAAGTTAGGACTCATCCAATAGGTGTAAAACTCTACACTCTCTCATTTTGCAATAGAGATTGATGCCTGTGTGTCAACAGGCCATGCACAATCAATGAAGGCATCAGTATAAGTATAACTACTAAATTATCCAAAATCATCCTACTGGGCCAAAGGCTTCATGCAATAAAACTACTGCTATTATGCTATATAATCCGCACCAAGAAGGAATTCATTTGATTATAATGTTAGGCTTAGGTTTGTCGTCTTCTACCCTATGGTAACCTTCTGCTCTACATCAATTAGCAACAAGATAAAATTGTGTACTACACCCAAAATACAACATCAACATTGCATGTTAAAAGCAAACAATGCATGCATTAAATAACCAATATAGATAAAAAAAAACTTATAAACCTATCTAATATAGTGCATATGATCAACGGAAATGAACAAAGTTCAACAAGAGTTATACAAGCAATATAAGCAAACAGTTAGATAATACTAAGTCAGGACTTCCAGCAAGATTAAATATATCGATGCACAATAGCCCTTTCTTGTTCCGACTTAATGAGAGAGAAATAAGAAACCACGTATTGTTATGATTTACCAAAATAGTCAATAATAAGCTGAACTTAGATGGAAAGATGCTCCATTTTTGCTATAATAGATATTTGAACACCACGGGACTGCTCAAGATGAAGAATTGCCAAGGAACACTTTCGATCGTTAATAACACACGAAAAACCCTGAAATTACAGCAACCTTGAAGAACTCATGCAGCTCACCACAGGAAATAGGAAGGATCAACAGTCGTGGCTATTCGTCAAAAGATGGGAACAAGGGGTGTTGCTGATCCACAAGAGAGACGAAGGCGTCTTGCTTCTTCGAGAAGCAGCAACGAGGGCCACTTAAGTTGCTTGAGGAGGAGTAAGGCTGAATCCCGAGCTGCTGTACGAGATCGGGCAAAAGGGATGAGGAGCTCGCGAGCTACTGTTGGCGGTCGTAGTTGTCGCGAGGGAGATCGGCGGCGGAGTCTTAGGCTGCGTGCAAGCAAACGAGTGGCGATGCCGGGGCTGCGTGCGGACGCGCGATGCTGCGTCGGCCTGGGCACTTGAACGACCGGCGCAGACTGGTGGGAGGGCAGCGACGGCATCGCGACTGGGCGGCGAGTGACGGCGATGCAAAAAGGTGGATCCGCCACCCCAACGGCCCCTGGTCTCTTCCCCACAAGAGTCCAGAGGGGGTAAATAACGGTGAATGCTGGTGTGGCGAGGCTCCTGAGGTCGAGGGATTTTTTTTTAAACAGCAGCCGAGTTTTTACCACTCGCGCATACCGTCGACCCTCGAACCCTTGACCTCCGTTGCAAGTGGCAAGCGCCTAACCAACTGCTCCAGCCCCTGGGGGCGGCGGCGAGTGACGGCGAGATTGCGTGAGATTTCAAAAAAAGGTTGGAACCGCCAACCCAGCGGCCCCCTGGTCTCTGCCCCACAAGTGTCCAGAGGGGGTAAATCACGGTGAATGCTGGGCAGGCCAAGACACCCAGGCGCGAGGAATTTTTTTTAAACAGCAGCCGAGGTTTCACCCCTCGTTCATACTGTCGACCCTCGAACCCACGCCCTCCATTTCAAGTGTGAGTGTCTTAACCAGCTGATCCAGCCCGTGGGGGCCGGCGAGATTGCGTGAGAGAGAGAGAGAGAGAGAGAGAGAGAGAGAGAGAGAGTGTGGAGCGGTCGGGTTGCAGCGCAGGGATAGGAAGAAAAATAAAGAGGTATCGGTTCGGGCAAACCTAGTTGAATAAAATTTGTATTGGCCGCTGTGGGGATAAATTGAGAAGTGCTATAATTCAATCCCCGATGTGTTATCATTAAATTTATAAATTTTTCAATCAAAATTTATTAGTATTTCTATTATCGAATATATATTTAGAGTCCCCTTAGAAGTTCAACAATTTTGAATTCATATTTTATTTAGAAAAAAATTCTTAGAAGTTCAACATTTTTGAATTCGCATTCTATTTTAAAAAAAAACTTATAAAATATATCGTAATTGAAGTAGTTGAAAATCAAATCACGAATATCTGATATGTTATAGTTGGGGATCGAACTGTGAATATCTAGGATGACAACTAATCGCTCTGTCATTGCACCATAGTCTCAGGAGTGGTTCCAACCTGGATGGAAGAGAATATGAAAAAACTATGATATCGAATATCCGATTAAATTATATATATATATATATATTAAAGAATTTATTTATTAAAATCTATGTAATATTAAAAATAAATTATATAGATATTTAATTTATTTTTAAAATTATAAATATATATTTTTAAAAAAATATGATATTAATTTTAATATTTTTTTATTGAATGATATATTGGATTGAAGGAAGAAAAATTATTAGTATATAGAATATTCGATCAATATTTTGATGAATATCATATACTTAATGCATATCGGTAATATAAAATCTGAATTCGAACATCCTTGCTCCGCTTCCAATTTAAATATTATTTAACTCGTCCAAAAACATAAAGTTAAATTAAATTAAACTATACTAATAGCATTTTAAGAGGTCTATTGAATTTTTTAACAGGTAAATCTAATTAAAATTTATATTGTTTAAATTTATTTGATAAAATAGTATATCAAATCAAATCGAGGTTAAATTAATCGACAATCAAACACGTAATTCTCATTTTCTTAGTTTTCATTCGGACTTAGCGTTGACATGACCTGAATTAAACTTTTCAAAAGATTATTCAAGTTTATTTAAAAGCTCAGCTTAGTTGAACTTTATTTATTTAGATGTTATTAAACTTTCCGTCCAAACTTGTTTGACTTTTCTTGAAAAATATATATTTTTAAATTTATTTGATTAATTAGTGGATTTGATACTATTTATATTCATGAATATTAATATTTATTTTAATGAGTTATTTAAGATTTTCTATTAAATTACATTATATTTATTGAACAAATATTTAAAAAAGTTTATCAAATTGAACACTAAGCCCAAATAGTTGATTCATCTGCTGCCCTAATAATATTTATTTAAATTAACCTTTGTATTACCATAAAATTCACTAGGGGAGATTTTTAAAAATTTAGTTCTACCATGCATCAGTGGTCTTGAGTCCCAATTAATCTCTATCTCTATCTATTTAAATTAAATAAAATTTCAGAATATAGCAAGCATTGGAATAAAATTATTGAAATTAAAGAAAGAACTAGCTAAGAGAATCCACATGGGCATTTTTTCCAACTAATAGAACAGCAACAAACTGAATCAAAATTTCCTAGTGTTCTATTAGACCCTAAGTGACTAAAAAGACAAATTAGTATGGATGAGTCACAAACAGGATATTTCTATTCAGAAATTAATCTATTGATTAGACAGATGACTGAATACTAATAGTCCTTAGAAAAATAATTATCCCTGATAATGAAATATTAATAGTTTTGCTTAGGAAAATAATTATCCTCATGGGATGGATTGATAATTAGAATATGAATATTATCATCTGAAGATCTAAGGATTAAAATCTGACAAAATCAGTATGTCCATATTTTTTACGTATTAATCACAATATCCGATCTAGTAAATGGATTAAGAAGGGTGCTCGGCGAGTGAATCGCCTTGCCATCTGACTAGGAATGTCAGTAGGGCTAACCCAAATATTTGTTGGCAGAGGTAATCACAAAAATCTTGGGATATAAAAACTGAGCTAAAATTTGATAGTCCTTGTGCTTTCTCATTCCATTTGAAGCAATCACAAATTTGTAGCTCTCTCACTTCAACTTGTATTTCATTTTATTATAAGACTCACCTTTCTCTACCTAGAAGAAAAAATAGTAGAAAGTCAAAAGTAACTTACTGAAAAGTCATAAGCAATGAAGTAAGAATTTGTTAGCGTTGCAATTTATGTATTTTTTTTTTATTTCCATCACGACTGATCCTGTCGTGAAGTGAGGTGGATGCCTCAAGAGTGAGATGGTCCTTTAGGGATCACGAACTGCTGGGCTGGCCGCGAAGCTCGCTCCTAACCTGCAAGACAAGGACCGTTAGAACCCGCCGAGAAAAGTCCCCGGCAAAGCACTTCGACGGTCAAGTCAGTCCTCGAGAGTGGAAGGCAAAAGGAATGCAACAGTAGCCAAATCATTATTGCGCGTACCTGCGGACATCGGAGTGGAGATGCTTATATAGTGGGGGAAGCTAACAGTTGTTGCCCAGCCTGTCACCTTTTGTCTCGTAGTGAGGACAGGGCAAGGCATACCCAGAGGTGGCAGGGTAAGGTGTCGCACCCTGGAATAAGGAAAAGGGCACTGTCAACTTAATGGTTAGCGTCGTTGGGCACCACTCGACCTGACACAGAGGTGTGGTCGGGGTACGGGACTCAGGATGTGGCAGGAGGATCGCGGCGTCAGCGAGATGCTTGCGATTAATGCCGGACTGATGCTTCACCTGCACTGATCCCGTATTCCTTCTACTAGTCCTGTGTCAGGGAGTGGTTGTTCTGATGAGTCACGACGAATGCCGTCTGGGGGCACAAAATGGGGAGGCCGACTGAGGGCCTAGAGTATCGGTGTCGACTGAGGACACAAGGTGAGGAGGTCGATTGAGGGCCTAGAGTATTTGTGTCGACTGAGGGCACAAAGTGAGGAGGCCGACTGAGGGCCTATAGTGCTGGTGTGATTCAGTAATACATCAAGTAAAGTCTCCTCTGGTTCGGGCTTACCCCAAGAGCATGGCCCGCCACGCATCGGCTGGGAGCAAAACTGTCGAAAGGGGTGCGGGGGCAGGCCCGCGATAGTCTGAATGCTAGGTCAGGCCGATTCTGAGGAACGTGGGTCGCCACGCACCTGATCGGGGACCCCAAGCCGAGTGATGTGTAAGCGTATAGTTGTGTATGTCTTGAAGATGCTCTGAGCTTAAGGTTCCCCCGACTCGGGGGAACTGAGATTCAGCGACGCTATGAATTGAGCCTCCTGGGACTCGGGCCTCCCAACCCAGACTTTGCTGGACCCAGGGGCCATTTGGGGACTTTTGATTCCCTTAATCAAGACGATTACCTTTTACCTGGGCTTATCCTTCCCCTTCTCGAGGGAACTAGGTCGAGCCACCAATACAAGCCTTATATCTCACGGGCTCCCGGAGCCCAGAAATCTAGCTCCTGCTGACAATGCGCCAGGCTGCCAGGCCAAGCTGTACGTAAGCTAGCCCGGGATCATAAGTGTCCCTCTCGAGTATAGATGAAAGAGGCGATGAGTCCAACTGACTGGATTGCCCTTCTTGCCAGAGCCTGGCGCGCCCGAGTGAATGACTCATGCGGCTGGCTTCTTTAGTCAACCCGGAGTTAGCGATTCACTCGAACAACAGGCTATCTCATCAAATGTCTCTTCACCTTCCCGTTGCAGAATCACCGCGTATCCCTCCTTTAACTGCGGCCTTAATGTCCGGGGACACGTGTTCATCAATCATTCGTTTTCCGAGTAACAAGGAGTATGCCTCCCCTCTTCGTGAATGTTCGACCCACACGTGTGATCTGTGGTTTTGGGAGCCATCCCGAGCTCGATCAAACGGTCTCGGCTCGAGCCCGCTTCTTTTTCACTTGCCCTTGGATGGCTGATGTCATTCTCCGGTTCCTATAAGTAAGCTCCTTGCTTTGCCGTTTTCCCTATCGCATTTCGATCTCAATACCGTTCTGCAGCCGCCTCGAGATCTACTAGGGTTTCGGCGAGTCCTCTTCTTTCGACTTCCTTCTCCGGCGACCTTTCTTCCCGGGTTAGTTTCTTCGTCTTTCTATTTCACATGGATTCACCTTCTTCTTCCTCCTTCCCCGCCTTGCCCTGGTACTCCATTGCGGCGACTGACCTCACCGCCCATGACCTGGATCAGCTCCAGTTAGACTTCTTGATTCCCTACAACCACTGACCCCGCCTTCCCAAATCGACCGACCACCCTGACTCCGCCCCCCTCTGGATATATCACCTTGTCCCGAGACCACCTACAGGCAAGTCTCCGCTTCCCCATTCACCCCTTCATCTCTTCTGTCTGCACATACATCCGTATTCCTTTGCCCCAACTAGCCCCGAATGCCATCCGTCTGATGTGCAGCTCAGTCATCATTTTCTCTTTGTACAAAATTCCCCTTCAGCCTGAGTACTTTCACTACTTCTTCTACCCCAAATAGCAAGAGTTGGGTGATTTCTTCTTCTAGGCCCGAGCCAAAACTTCTTTTCTATAGAAGCTTCCCGATGGAAAGAGCGTTACTTCTTTGTTAAGCCTACCCTGACTCGGAGCTGGCCCACGGCCTGGGTCGATGAACTTCCTTCCTCTCCTCCCCTTCCCAAATACTACCGCACCTCCGCAGCCTACAAGTCGGCGATATCCAAGCTGGACGGTAGGCACTTCCACAGAGTACATCTGCTAAGGGAGGAGCTTCTTTCTGCTTTTGGCCTCAGCCCCATGCCGACTCCACCGTTGTCTTTAGTTGGTAAGAACTATGATGTTTCCTCCGAACATTTTTTAGTTTTGACTGGGTTTATGCTACCCTCGTAGTTTCTTTAATGTTAGGCGCAACCCTCAAAGAAGACTTCAGATTAGACGATGCCGAGCTGTGGGCTCGGATCGTGGCAGAGCTGGAAGCAAGGAAAGGCGCCCCGACCGAGGCTACCTCAACGGAGCCGACTCCGATCGTCCCAGAACAAACACCTGTCGCCTCCGAGACAGCTCCCCTAGTAGCAACCGAACAACCTACCTCCTCCAAACGCCGATGAACCTCTTCCCCGATGGGGGACTCAGCTCAGCCTTCCTCCAGCAAACGCTTGGAGAAGAAGAAGAAGAAGAAGCAGAAGAGGAAGGCGACTTCCGACTTGGGAGCTCCCCGTACCTCCACCGCCATTATACCTGTTACCGATCCCTCCCACTCCTCCGGTGCGCCTGACTTACCACTACCCGAGAGGTCAGGAACCCTGCCTACTGAGGGCCAAGGTGACAGTCCGACGATGCACGTTCTGGTGCCCACTCGGTCAGACTACCGTTTGATGATGCCGCAGGGTGAATTGCCCGACCGGCACCAAGATCTCTGCCTGTATGGGTCGGTGGCCAACCGTTACATGCAGGGACTCGAGAGGTCCTACTTTCGGGGGTCTCGCAGTAAGGCCAATGCCTTTCTTATCGAGGCCACTCAGGTATGCATAGGATTAGCTTCTTCCCTCCTCGAGTATTTCATTTCACCATTTCACAATTTGTGTCTGTTTTGTAATTTTGGGGGTCGTGTCATAGCCTTTCTATGACACTCCTAGCCCACGTCTCGGCACGGGAGGAAGCCAAGAAGAAGGTGGAACGCTTGGAGACTCAGCTGAAGCACGCTTAGCTCATCTCTAGCGAGTCCACTTTGAATGACCTACGGGCCGAGGTCATGGCCCTTCAAGGCCGACTGGCTTGTTATGAAGAGCAGCTGGAGGCCGCCCGTAGCCAGGTCGAGACGGCGAACCTGGCTGTAACTCAGACGAATGTCAAGATCTCCACCTTAAAGTACAATGAGCGGAAGGCCTGGGCTCATCAGGCGAAGACTCAGGACAAGGTGACCAAGGCGGAGGCTCATCTCCATGAGGCGTCTGAAACCACTGATTCCCTCAAGGCCCAACTTGAAGCCAAGAGCGCAGAGGCTTCGGCTCAGGCGAAGAGAGTAGACGACCTGGCTACTGAGCTTTCCTCCAAGGACCAAACATTGGCCGACCAACAGGAGGAGCTCAAGCAGCTAAAAGCGGATAAGGCGGAGAGGGAGGCAGCTCGGGCAGAGCTGGAGGAGTTGCGCTCCTGTAAGGAGGCAGAGGCTAGTAGGTTGGAAGCCCATAGGGTTAAATGCATCAATTCCCAGGAGCTTACCGATAAGATCTCCGAGAGGCTTCGGGCCGTGCTGAGGCATCAAGTGATCAGCATATTTAGGCAACTCAAGCAAGATGAGCGCATATCCCCCGATCTGCCCCCATAGCCTTTCAATTTAATGATATGTCCGAGGACCTGCCCGACATAGTCAACCAACCTTTCAAATAAGGGTCGGGCTTTTTGTCCTATTTTTTCTTTTATGCAGAGGTGACTGACCTCCAATTTTGTAATGCTCTAGCTTCTTTAATGTAATTTTTCTTCCGGCTCGAACTTTTTTGGTTGTAATTGCCTTTTCTGTCAAATACTAACGGTTCGAGCGCTAGCGAGAGTAACTCGAGTGAGAGACCGATCAATTAACTCAGTTTGTGAGCTATCGAACTAGGCGCTCGAGCGCGAGGGCTTCTAAGTGTCCACCACTCAGGCGAAAGTACACTTGAACTGTCTGACCTTGCGGGTGCCCATGTTGAACACTCGGACGTCACAGCTGCTGACTGTAGGTCCCTGGGAGCTGGACGGCTGGCGCGAAGCCAAAGGGGAGTGCCGGGGGGGGGGGGTCGCGCGCCCAACCAAGGAGTTACGGAAACCCTGAAGGTTCATCCACTGATAGGCCACCCAGAGGTGAGAGATAAGCTCCTCAGTCGGCCGATGCTCGGGGAGCGTGGGCCGCCACGCGTCCGCCTGAGCGCCGAGTCGAGGAGCTTGCGGGAGCGTACCCGTTTGCGAGAATTTAGCAGCTTGGTCGAGTTAGACCCGGGGAGCGTGGGCCGCCACGCGTCCAACCGGGAGTCGAGCCAAGGGATTCATGGGAGCATGCCCATTTGCGAGGGTTCGACAGCTTGGTCGAGTTAGACCCGGGGAGTGTGGGCCGCCACGCATCCGACCGGGAATCGAACCAAGGAGCCCGTGATTCACTAGGGGTCTGGATCAGGTCAGCTTTCTCTACCTCGGCCGTCTAGTCGACCGGCCCGTGTCTTTTCGACTGTCACCTACGTCCCCTCTTTGAAGCAGGACGATTCGTATCCTGCTTTCCGGTGATGACATTAATTGCCGAAGAGACGTGTCTCTGGGCGAATGATGTATCGGGTATTGAAACGTCAATCACCGGTCATTGGTGTCTCGGCGGTGAACCGTGTGCCGCCAAGAGCTCACTCATGTCTCGTCGAACCTCGAGATTCCCCAAGGATCCCATCGGAAGGCCTTCGCTCGATCCCACCTCTCACCAAGGCTTTCCTTGAACGGCTAGGATCGGCCGCTTCCCCCCCTATATATAGGTGCAGGTCGTGGCTCTCGCCATCATCATTCTCTATTTCGGTGCTTCTTTGCTGCTTCTACTACTGTAACTTCCTTCGCAAGAGTTCTGCTAGCTTCTATTTTATGGTCATCCTCCCCGGCAGTCCATCTTCACCAGATGTCCACCACGGCTTTGGAGGAGGAGCTCTTCTTGAACGGCGCAAAACTTTCCACTTACACCGACAAAAAATCTGCCATTCCAGCATCTGGTCTCCCTACAATGACTTGCCCTGATACGCTCTCTCCGGGTAATGGGAAGGCGTCCAAGGGGAAGCTGCCGGCTACCGATCCCGAGATCCGGGATGCAGATGACCTAACGCTAGAGGTTAGGCCCCGAATTATCCAGTCGACTAACCCCTTACCCCCGGTTGGAACTGCCACCCTTCCCCACCCCGCGAAGAGGGTCAGGGTTACTTCTCCAACCGTGACCTCGGTTGAAGGTGTCGCTACTGTTTCGCGCCCTACGACCCAGGGTGGTTCTTCAAGCAGGCCAGTTGACAAGATCGGCTCTGCTAATGCTGCAGGGGCTACTATCAGCTGACCCCTGCATCTGATTATGCCATCCCGCGTCGACCCCGCTACTGGATATCAGGAAGCCCCGGCCACTGGGCCCGGGCCATGGGAGTCAGCTCGGGAGGTTCATCTACATGACCTCCTTGGCGAGCGCTTCTACGAGGGCCTTCAGGAGGCTAGTTACTGGAGCCCTTCTAGCCGAGCCAACGCCTTCATCTAGATGACCAGCCAGGTTCGTTTTTCCTTTTACCCATATTTCTTTCTTGGATTTCTGAGGTTCGTTATCTTTATTGCAGTTCTATGGCTTGGCCTACGACATGGTCGTATGCCTGATGAGCAACGCCCGGGTCCTGCAGCAGACAGAAGCCCGGGCGGAGAGGCTAGAGACGCAGCTCCGTCATGCGGAGCTACACTTTAGCAGGGAGATCCTTAACCGACTACGCGCCGAGAACTTGGACCTTTAGGATCGGGCTGCCAACTCGGCGACCTATGTGGAAGAGTTCATGTCAGAGCTGGACTTTGCCAATGCGTCGGTTGCCCAAGCGCACCGCCGAATTGCTAACTTAGAGAAAATGGAGCGCATCGCTCGGGACCTCGAGAGACAGGCCAACGAGGAACTGGCTAAGGTCAAGGCGCAGCTCCTGGAAGCGTGCCACGCAATCTCGGCGCTGCACGCAGATCTGCGGGCCAAAGAGGAGGAGTGGAACGCTTGCTCGGAAGCGCTTAAGAAGCTCCAGAAGGAGCACGACATCCAAGCATCGGCGCTGAAGGCGGCCCAGCGGGAGTTGAAATACGCCAAGGCCTATGCCGAGTCCCTACGCTATGCCAAGTTCCAACGCCATGCCCGTAGGTCGGCCCGCGAGCCCTAAGCAATTGTTGTAGGCGATGTTCCCTTTGTTTCTTTCCTTTCTAGCAGAGGCCAAGCCTCGTTTTTGTAACAACATTACTACTATGAATGCCAGACTTTCCCTTTGCATTTTTGCGCGTGAATGCTTGACGCTTAAGTATTGGGGGTCCGAGCGCAAACGACCTGAGCAAAGGGATGTTTTCCCGACCCATTTTGGCGAGCGAACACTTGAAATACCCGCACTCGAGGCTCTTTATCTGTCAGCCACTCGGAAAGGGGCGTGATTAAACGATTCAGCTTTTGTGAGCGGCAGGATTAAACACTTGCGCGTTGCGGCCTCCAAGTGCGAGGTACTTTGGCAAGATTGACAGAGCGGATGGAGACCAGATCTGAGTCGATTGAGTGAGGCTGCCGGCTAGGGCAGTTCGGAGTGTCATAGCTGAGTGAATTTGATTTTGGGGAGCGCGGGTAACCAATGTACCCGGTTAGGAGTCAGGGTAAGGAAGTCCTTAAGACTTACCCGCCCATAGATCTCAAGAAATAGTGCACTTGATCGGGCCTTACTCAGCGAGCGTGGGGTGCCACGCTCCGACTGAGAGCCGTATGAGGGGTGGATGGGAACGGATCCCGCTTTATAGCTCTTGAGAACGAGAGTCTTGACACTTGCTCAGGCCGATTCTCAAGAGCGTGGGCCGCCACGCATCCGATCGGAGACACTGAGCACAGTGGGGCACGGAAGCTGGTCCGCTTATAACTCGCTAGCGAGGCGAGAGTCCGGACACTCGGTCGGGCAAGACTCAAGGAGCGTGGGTCGCCACGCGCCGACTGAGAGCCGATCCGAGGGGTGGTGGGAGCGGATTCCGATTTATAGCTCGTGAGAACGAGAGTTTGGACACTTGCTCAGGCCGATTCTCAGGAGCGTGGGCCGCCACACTTCCGATAGGAGACACTCAGCACAGTGGGGCACGGAGGCTGGTCCGCTTATAACTCGTTGGCGAGGCGAGAGTCAGGACACTCAGTCGGGCAAGACTCAGGGAGCTTGGGTCGTCACGCGTCCGACTGAGAGCTGATCCGAGGGGTGGTGGGAGCGGATCCCGATTTATAGATCGTGAGAATAAGAGTCTGGGTCGCCACGTGTCCGATCGGAGACACTGAGCAGAGTGGCCACGAAAGCTGGTCCGCTTATAACTCACCGGCGAGGCAAGAGTCTGGACACTCGGTCGGTCAAGACTCAGGGAGTGTGTGTCACCACGCGTCCGACTGAGAGCCGATCCGAGGGGTGGTGGGAGTGGATCCCGACTTATAGCTCGTGAGAAGGAGAGTCTGGACACTTGCTCAGGCCGATTCTCAAGAGCGTGGGCCGCCACGCGTTTGATCGGAGACACTGAGTTGAGTGGGGCACGGAAGTTGGTCTGCTTATAACTCACTGGCGAGGCGAGAGTCTGGACACTCGGTCGGGCAAGACTCATGGGAGCGTGGGTCGCCACGCGTCCGACTGAGAGCCGATCCAAGGGTGGGAGCGGATCCCGACTTATAGCTCGTGAGAACGAGAGTCTGGACACTTGGTCAGGCTGATTCTCAGGAGCGTGAGCCGCTATGCGTCCGATCGGAGACACTGAGCAGAGTGGGCACGGAAGCTGGTCCACTTATAACTCGCTGGCGAGGCGAGAGTCTAGACACTCGGTTAGGCAAGACTCAGGAAGCGTGGGTCACCACGCGTCCGACTGAGAGTCGATCCGAGGGGTGGTGGGAGCGGATCCTGACTTATAGCTCGTGAGAACGAGAGTCTGGACACTTGCTCAGGCCGATTCTCAGGAGCGTGGGCCGCCACGCGTCCGATCGGAGACATTGAGCACAGTGGGGCACGAAAGCTGGTCCGCTTATAAATCGCTGGCCAGGTGAGAGTCTGGACACTCGGTCGGGCAAGACTCTGGGAGCGTGGGTCGCCACGCGTCCGACTGAGAGCCAATCCGAGAGGTGGTGAGAGCGGATCCCGATTTATAGCTCGTGAGAACGAGAGTCTGGACACTTGCTCAGGCAGATTCTCAGGAGCGTAGGCCGCCACGCGTCCGATCGAAGATACTGAGCACAGTGGGTCATGGAGGCTGGTCCGCTTATAACTCGCTGGCGAGACGAGAGTTTGGATACTCGGTCGGGCAAGACTCAAGGAGCGTGAGTTGCCACGCGTCCGACTGAGAACCGATCCGAGGGGTGGTGGGAGCGGATCTTGATTTATAGCTCATGAGAACGAGAGTCTGGACACTTGCTCAGGCTGATTCTCAGGAGTGTGGGCCGCCACGCGTCCGATCGGAGACACTGAGCAGAGTGGGGCACGGAAGCTGGTCCGTTTATAACTCGTTGGCAAGGCGAGAGTTTAGACACTCGGCCGGGCAAGACTCAAGGAGCGTGGGTCGCCATGCGTCCGACTGAGAGCTGATCCGAGGGGTGCACGGGAGCTGAGCCCGCTTATAACTCGTGCAGAGACGAGAGTCTGGAGCACCTGCGAGTGGGGTGAGGGCCACGTTTTTCCACTATCATTGCCTGCGAGTAGTACACTTGTATTACAAGCTTTCACTCGGCCTCTCAATAGGGTTGAAGGTGGATCGCACTCCATGGCCGATCCAACTTCTTCCCCTGCTCATTTTCTAAGTAGTAAGCGCCAGAGGCGAGCTTCTGAACGACTTTGAAAGGCCCTCCCCACTGTGGCTCCAGCTTGCTGACGTCTCCGACCGGCTTGATTCTTTTCCAGACGAGGTCTCCGACCTGGAATGTTCTCGGCAACACCCTCCGATCATATTTCTGTTTCATTTTCTGTCGGTACGCGAACATCCGAGCGGATGCCTTATCCCTGATCTCATTGACCAAGTCCAGCTCCATGTGCTGCCTTTCGGCATTATCTTCATCATAGGCCACCCGTCGATTTGACTCACAGCCAACATCGACGGGCACTACGGCTTCGCTTCCGTACACCAGCTGGAACGGCGTGCTTCCCGTGGTTTCCTTAGGCGTGGTGCGCAGGGCCCATAAGACACTAGGGAGTTCATCCGCCCATGTTCCCCCTGCGTGATCCAACTTGGTCTTTAATCCTTTGAGGATCTCTCGGTTAGCCACTTCTACCTGACCGTTGCTTTGTTGATATGCCACGGAAGTAAAGGCTTGCTTGATGCCATACTCTGAGCACCATTCTTGAATCTTCCTGCCTTGGAATTACCTCCCATTATCTGATATGAGTTTATGAGGGATTCCATACCAGCATAAGATGTTCTACCACAGGAATTTGATCACGGCCTGCTCGGTGATGCGTGCTAGGGCCTCGACTTCTATCCATTTGGAAAAGTAGTCCACATCCACAACCAGGAACTTCTTTTGAGTTGCGGCGATCGGGAATGACCCCACAATGTCCATGCCCCACTGATCAAAGGGGCATGAGACCGCCGATGCCCTCATCATCTCAACAGGTCGGTGTGGGAGGAAGTGGTGCTTCTGGCAGGACAAGCAGGTGGAAGCCAACTTATCCGTGTCTTTCTGTAGGGTCGGCTAGTAGTAACCGGCCAGCAATGCTTTTTGGGCCACCGCTCGAGCTCCAGCGTGGCTGCCGCAGATACCTATGTGAATCTCCCTCAATACATAGTCTGTATCTTCTTCACCCAGGCACTTGAGTAGGGGTCGGGCAAAGGACCTCTTGTAGAGCACGTCGCCGACCATGGTATACTGAACTACTCGCTTCTTGAGCAGTCGAGCTTCCTCCCGATCAGCCAGCACAACTCCTTCTGTGAGGTAAGTGATGAGTGGAGTTCTCCAGTTAGATTCCAGCTCTAGCTCGGCTTGCCTCTCTATCTACATGATCATTAGAGTTGGGCCGCCCGGTTGAGGAAGTACCCAAGAACCGACTGAGCTAGCCAATTTAGTCAACTCGTCCGCCTTGAAGTTGCTTTCTCGGAGAATCTTTTGGATCTACACCTCCTGAAACTCAGCCTTCAGTTTCTCGTAATCCTCTATGAAAGCCTACAACCGGTCACTATTGACTTCAAATTGACCAGCCACCTGTTGTGTGACTAGCTGGGAATCGGAGTAAAGAATCACCCGAGTAGCTCCCACATGCTTGGCAGCTTGCAGTCTAGATATGAGGGCTTCATACTCAGCCTCATTGTTTGTGGCCCGGTATTCTAATCTGACCAACAAATGCAACAGCTCCCCTTTGGGAGATATCATCAGAATGTCGATCCCACTACCCGACCAGGCTGATGAGCCGTCCACATAGACTTGCCACGCCTCTTCAACTTCCTCCGAGTGCAGCTCACTTAAAAAATCTGCCAAAGCTTGGGCTTTGATGGCTGGCCGAGTCTGGTACTGAATGTCATATTCACTCAGCTTGGTAGTCCATTTGATCAACCGGCCCGACGCTTCTGGATTAGAGGCCAGTCGACCCAAAATACTATTGGTCAGGACCACAATGGGGTGCACCAAGAAGTAAGGTCGAAGCCTCCGGGCGCCCAACAATAGCACATACGCCAATTTTTCGAGTGTCGTGTAGCGACCCTCGGCTCCTTTCAATAGGTGGGTGAAAAAGTACACTGGCTGCTACTCGGTCCCTTCTCGCTAGACTAAAACCAGGCTGACCGAGTCGGCCGAGGCAGCTAAATACACGTACAGAATTTCCCCGACCTCGGGCTTGGCTAATACAGGTAACTTGGCGACGTATGCCTTAAGCTCTTCGAACGTCTTGTCACAGTCGGCATCCCATTGGAACTTGGTTGCTTTGTGGAGGGTCTTGAAGAATGGCACCACTCGCTCAGCCGATTGGGAGATGAATCGGGACAGAGCTGTGATTCGCCCGGTGAGTCGCTGTGCCTCTCGGAGGTTCCTTGGTGGGGGCATGCCCAGCAGGGCTTTGACCTTGCTCGGATTGGCTTCTATGCCCCGCTCAGTCACAATGTATCGGAGAAATTTTCCACTCCGAGCGCCGAAGAGACACTTAGCAGGGTTCAGTTTGAGCCCATATCTGCGCAATGTCTGGCACGCCTCCTCGACATCAACTACCAGGTCTCCCGCTCGGGTGGACTTAATCAGGATGTCATCCACGTACACCTCAATGTTCCTCCCGATTTGAGTCCAGAAGACTTTATTTATCATTCGCTGGTATGTTGCTCCAACGTTCTTTATGCCGAACGACATGACGGTGTAGCAGTAAGTACCGTCTGCCATGATGAAGCTGACTTTCTCTTAATCTTCAGCGGCTAGGGGTACCTGATGGTACCCTTGGTATGCATCCAGCATCGAGACAAATTCACTGCCGGTCGTCGAGTCTACCATCTAATCTATCTGAGGCAGAGGGTAGCAGTCTTTCGGGCATACCTTGTTGAGGTCCCGGAAGTCGATGCAGACTCTCCATTTATTGTCGGGCTTGGGCACCAACACTACGTTGGCTAGCCTGTTAGTGATATGAGAGAAGTGTCCTAAGGCAATCGCCTTATGATTGTAATCATTTATTTTAATAAATGAATATTCACTATTTGAGTATACATGTTTGTGTATTTGATTGAGATCTTAAACTCATTTACTGAATGTCTGCAATACAATTCACAGCATAAGAGAATTTGTGATGAATTCACAACTAGTAATTATCTCTACATGTGCAATTGTGAAGTATTGAAATTGTCCCTAGTCGATGAATTGATAAATACGGACACTATCAATTCTGTTGAGACTAGCATGGGTTATTCTCTAATCAGCTGATTCTCACTGGCTGGTGACATTGAGATGTCCGGAGATAAACATGAATGCTAGTTAAGGGAACTAGTTCATTGGAGTGAATGGCTATAAAACTTCATATGGTAGTCTACATATAGATATGTCAGTGAAGTTCTTACTGCAGCTTAAGTGCGACGTTCCTTTGACTTGCGGTGTTCAAGTTATCTTGGTTATGGAGACTTATACTTTGACATCTTAAGCAAGCATCTCCAAGGAGGTGTGGACCCAGGATGATTGGGTATAAGCCGAAGTGCCCGAAGATGTTTGAACAGCCTACAAAGGATTCACCACTCTTGCGAGGAGATGTATACCCGAGGCCTATCGTCGGATTGTTACTCGAAGCCTCTGGCCAGAGCATGACATGCTCAGAGTATGAATCTCTTAAATACATGAGAGTAATTAGAACCGTAGGACGAGAAAACGTTACTTGGGCTAGGTGTGACGTAGTAAGCCTAGTGGGGACTGACACACATAGACCATGTCCTGAACCAAGTGGGTATAAGATGGTGAAGGGAATGGGGCACGATTCATTATAGCTGCTGAAGGATTTCAGAATTGTTTCTGAGGTCAACCGTTGATCTTTCGATTAATTGGGGATCATGATGTACTACTAGGTGCCACTCATGATCGTTCTAGAATTGATTAATTATAGACGATCAACATAAATCGAAAGCCTATTTAGTCACACACACTACGAGTAATCCGAAGAGAGATTAGGTTTGGTTGAGCCAAACGATAAGTCGAATCTGAATTTTTCAGAGACGCATCGGAAGCGTAAAATGGCTAAGTCTTTTGAAGACTTAATAGATGAATTAAATAAGTTTAATTCATTGGGGCGTGGCTTGGATGGGCTGGCCAAAGAGGGCCTCCATCCTCTTTGCTTGGCCGGCCAAAGAGGGCCTCCATCCTCTTTGCATGGTCGGCCACAACAAAGGGAAAGAACCAAGTTTTTGGTTCAATTTATAAAATAAACCAAGTGTAGTTTGTTTTATAAAATTATGGATTATATAAATTTTTATATATAATAAACTAAGGTTTGGTTTATTTTTCATGGAAATTAAAATGAACCATGGATTGATTTATTTTATAAAATCAATCATGGATTGATTTACCATGATAAGGAAATTTATTCCATAAGAGAAAAGAGACTTGATTGATTTTTATCATGAATTAAAATATGATTTTAACCATGATATAAAATCAAACTTTGCATGATGGAATAAGTTATTCCATATTTGAGAGGCTTGATGGTTGAGAGACCACTATATAAAGGACCCAAGGCAAGACTTGGAAAATAATCGAAGAGATGAAGGCATAGGCTCTCTCCCTCTCTTTCTCTCCTTCTCTTCTCCCCTTCTTGCCGTGCGCCAACCAGCCCCAAGAAGGAACACCAGCCGGCCGCCCCTGCCCTTTCCCTGCCGGCCATCCTTTTGTGGTTAGTTTTCCGACTTCTCTCTTGGTTTTTCTTGTCGCATTCTCGGAGAATCTAGTAGTTCTCGAGAACACGAAACTCGTGGCTTTGCGATGTCATCCCGAAGATACTCGGCGTGGATGCGAATAGAGGCGGAGCTTCCAAGGGACGCTTACGGTTGGATTCATCCCTTCCTTCGAGTTACGCGATGTAATACGTAAATGAGTTTACGTTTCTGCAAAATTTTAAATATATGATCATGTCTACACAAGATAAAATTGCATATTTAGATGTGTGGTTAAATAATTTGAGAAATTATCTATGCTAAACCTTTCGCTGCACGTAATTAATTTTAAAATGACGAACCCGCATCCTTGTCAACATGCACCCGGTCTCAACAGTGGTATCAGAGCGAGGTTTGTGTTCGACATAATCATATAATTGTTTTTGCGGAATGCTTTGTCATGATCTCAATTTTGAAAATTTTTTCAATTATGGAAACTTTCCAATTATGACAAATTTTCTATTTAGGAATTTCAAAATTTGGAAATCCTCATGAAATTTCGCAAACTTTTGAAATATCTCTGTTTCTGAAATTTTATGATAATTGTGAAAACTTTCCATTTTTGGAAACTTTCCAATTTTGGAAATTTTCTATTTTGGAAATTTTCTATTTTAAAAATTTTTCAATTTTGGAAAAACGTAAGTTTTCTTTGTACCAGAAACTTGCAATTATTCTGAAAACCTTTTATTTTTGGAAACTTTTCATTTATGGAAAGCTCGCAATTTTGGGCACTTTCTTTCAAGAAAGTCTAGACAAATTATGGGAATATTAATTGACATTTAAATTCATAATTGAAAATTAAATTATTTACAAAATTCTTTATTTTGGATTGAGCCTCGGGGAGCCGTCTAATTTAAAGTTAGTTGTTATAATTAAATTTCCTAAATTTAATTTAAACTGTCAAATTCTTATTTTGGATTGAGCCTCGGGGAGCCGTCCAAATTAAGTTATTGATATTAATTTTCCATAAATAAAATATGTGATCAAATCTTGGAAATTTTTGAGGTGATTCTCAAACGATAATTTCCTTATTTGATTTATGAGGTGATGCTCTTACATATTATTATCTCCAAAATTAATTAGGAAAATTGTTTCCTATATAGTATATTTCTTTAAATAAGATTTTCATGAAAATAATATGTGGTTGAATTAAGGGAATCTGTCTCTTAATTTAATAAGATTTGATTTAGATAAATCAAAGTCTTAAACATATTATTTCCGAAATTAATTATGATAATTCAGGAAATTGTTTCCCAAAACAATTCCTTGAATAAAGTATGAAATTAGAATTAGGAAATCCGGTTCCTAATTCAATTAATAAGACTTGATAAATTAAGTCACATACATACTTTATTAAGGAAATCGTTAGAATATGACATAATTATTTGTCATGAATGTGCATAAAAGAAAAGGATGAGACCCAAAACCACTTACAAAATATTAAAGCCAACACATTCCATTAATATGGTTAGAACCGGAGTTTTATTTCTCGTTTGGGTTGTTGGACACATCCATGCCCGGCTTGAACCTCAACATGTTCAAACCATGAAATTAGTTTATGATTAATATAGTTGGAGTCAGAGGTCAATCCTTAGTTTTGGTTGTTGGACACATCCAAGCCTGACTAAACGGTTGAATGAGCTCCAACCATATTCAAACTATTTCTTGATTAATGGGTCAGCCTTAAGCTTGGAGCATCGATTTGTTGTGCCACAGCCAAGGTCGATGTAAAGAGATGTGCAGTTGGGTGCTATGTATATTGTTGCATACTTGTTAATGAGTTAACAATCCAATGATTTATGCAAACATTCAATTAGTTAATAGCATAATGTGATAGTTACATATGTTTAATATGTAATCGGTATAATTACCTACCTTCATAGCTAAGAATAACTTGATGGACTCTAGCCATGGTTGTTCTTATCTATGGTTGGATATCAACCTATTTGGAGATGTTCCTACGATCTCCTGAATTGATAAAAAGGGTTATTCAATTCGAAAAATAAATAGGATTTAATTAATGTATATTGATGCATTCTTTATCATTCTCATCACATAACCTCAATTTGTATTTCTAGGATAATCACCTGATCATGTTTTCTCTGAATTTGCGTTCCATTTTGGACACCAATAAGCTGACTGGGCCAAACTTCATGGACTGGCTTCGAAACCTGAGGATAGTCCTCAAGGCAGAAAAGCTTGCTTATGTCCTTGAAGAACAGCTTCCCAACCATCCTCCTGAAGATGCAACTCCAGACCAGTTAGTGGCCTATCAGAAACATGTGGCCGATTCTGAACTTGCGAGTTGCATCATGCTGGCCGCTATGGTACCTGAGCTACAAAAGCAGCATGAGCATATGGATGCTCATACCATCGTCTTCCATCTTCATGAGCTGTTTGACGAGCAGGTGAGATCCGAAAGGTTTGAGGTCTCCAGACTCCTCTTCACCTCTAAGATGCAGGAAGGCACTTCTGTCTTACAGTTTGTGTTGAAGATGTTGGGGTACATTGAGCGACTAGGCACACTCGGATTTGCAATGGATCACGAACTAAGTATTGACTTAATTCTGCATTGTTTGCCCAAGAGTTACTCACAAGTTGTGATGAACTATCGGATGAACAAACTGGAGACTACCATTCCTGAGTTGCTTAACCTGCTGAAGACTGTAGAGCATTCTGTAAAGCAGGATCAGAAGATGGTACTGTTAGTTGGTTCCTCAAAGAAAGACTCTAAGAGGAAGCCCAAAGAACAAAATAAGGGAAGGAAGATAAAGGCCAAAAAGATTGAAAAGGCACCAAAAGGCACTTGCCATCACTGCGGCAAGGAGGGCCACTGGCGAAGAAACTGCAAGGTTTATCTTGAGTCCTTGAAGAAGAAGGCATCCGATGCCCCATCCTCTTTAGGTATCTTCGTTATTGAATGTCACTCTATTTCCTCATACACCTGGGTACTTGATACTGGGTGTAGCTCACATATATGTAATGACATACAGGGGCTAAGGAATAGATGAAGACTCGTCAAGGGAGAAGCGAATTTGCGAGTTGGAAATGGAGCAAAGATTGCTGCCGTTGCCATCGGAACATATTTGCTAAAGCTCCCTACTGGACTTGTCTTAGAATTAGATAATTGTTATTTTGTTCCTTCGTTAATAAAGAACATTGTATCTATTTCATGCTTGAATGAAAAGGGTTATCATTTAATTTTTAGTAACAATTACTGTTACATAACTTTAAATGGTGTTCTTTATGGGACCGGAACTTTATGCAATGGTATCTACACGTTAGATTTATCCGGTGACGTTTTCAATATCGAAGTTAGCAACAAACGTGCTCGAATAGATAATCAAATAGACTCCTATACGTGGCATTGTCGTCTTGGCCACGTAAGTAAGAAACGCATGACCAAATTACACCGATGTGGAATTCTGGAATCATTTGAACCTTGTAACGCCCGCCCTTATATCTACCCTCGAGGCGGGGTCACGTGCACTTAATTTCTAAAGCCGCATATAAAATTTTTCTTTCTAAAGTACTAAGGACAAAGTACTAAGCATGCTTATTTAATCCTATAACATAATAGGTTTCACTTATCATAAAATCAAGTATATAAGTGATTCAAGTATAACATTCCTTAATAATAAATGTTAACACAGTATGATAATGTAGATATGAAGATCTTTATTCCCGAGCCACCACCCCACACATCTTCAGCTCTCCTGCCTCTTCCTTCAGTTCAAGTGTTTCTTACCGCTATCTGCAGCATAAGAAAACATGAAACTAGTAAGCAAAACATGCTTAGTAAGAATCCGGGCCTACTCGCAAAACCATATCGATACATCATATCATGTACACAGTAATCAAGATAGAACAAGATTATAAGCCTCATAAGCATCTCATCAAAGCATCATGCATCATAAGCATCTCATCAAAGCATCATGCATCATAAGCATCTCATCAAGCATCATGAACATCACATCAAATATCTCTAAGTACTTTACAGAACAAGATCATCACATAATGAGAAAATATGCTTTTCAAAAAGTTCCATAATGGTAAGTACTTCAATATAACATATCATCATCCAGGGCCCAGTTGTAGTACCACATCATGCGCGTTCCCGAATAAATTGGGGTAGCGAGCCACCAATCTAATTAGAGCAGGACCCTTCCGTCCTACCAATGCCATGACCTTAACATGCTCATTGGATTTGTTTAACGACCCCCTTCCGAGTCGGGTACACAACTTTTCAAAGTAAAGTAATTTATCATGCAATTACTCATATATGTATATGCCTAAAGGTACTCTTAATCACTTCTCAAAGGGACACACCACACATTCGGGTGCTCTTGATCCCCTAGGGACACACCACGCATTCGGGTGCTCTTGATCCCAGTTTCAATAGAGTATCTCCTTTTTAGGCATATTATCAACCACATCATGTTCATACATCATATGTCATCCATGTTCATACATCACATGTCATCCATACATGCATCATGTTTTCATACATGTTCATATATTCATCATATTTTATACATGTTCATACATACATCATATGTCATACATGTTCACATGTTCATCATATTTCATACATGCCTCATAATTCGTACATGCATCATATTTCAATCACACATCTCATTTAATCATCTCATGCATATACATCTCATATCATTTCACATACACATCTCATAAAATAATTCCACCTTCCTAAACCCTAATGTTCATCATAGGTAAATCAATCATCCCTAAACCCTCATCTTCCTAAGTTGGCCGAATATTGTAAGGGTAGGGTAGGCTAGGTTTTTGACATCCAATCTTCACACAAATATTTATCCAAGCACCTTACCTATACTACTAACCATTTACTCATCCTAGGATAACAAACAACCCAAAACCCTAATTCAATCCTCTTGGGCCGAAAGTTGTAGGATAGGGTAGGCTTGATTTTTGGCACCAAATTCTCACACAACCAATTATACAAACATCTTGTATACAATATCATACCATACATTAACCATGGATAAACTTTTGGATAATTCCACCCTCACTGATCCCTTCTCTAGGTCTTGGCCGAAACTTACACAAGGGGTAACCCTAGAATTTTGTACATAACACCATTAAGAAAACCCATACACATTTACATTAAGTTTTAAGGAATGTATTCCTATAACCAAAGGGACCAAGGCCTCCCTCCAAGGGGGTGGCCGAAAGTCTCCCAAGGGGAAACCCTAGTGTTTTGTTCTCCCAAAAATTTGGAAACAACACCTATGGGTCTAAAATCCCTAAGGCACTAGCATGTATCAAGATTTGACAAAGAAAACTTCACTTGGACCCCTTACAAGGGGTGGCCGAAACTTCCTAAGGGAAGTCTTGTGATCTTTTGCAAAGGAATGCACACAACAAACGTTCAACAACAATTATGCCACAGGCGAGAGGATACTTACATCCTTGCGCTTGAATTTACTCTTCTCTTTAAATTGTAGGGTACCCTACACTTGGAGGGTGAGTGAGAATCCTTCTCTTGGAATCTTCCTCTAAGCCTTCTTGAACTTAGTAGTGACAAGGTCTTTGGAGAGTTTTCTTCCTTCCAACTTTCCTAGGGCTAGAACCTTAGATCTTGTTTTCGAAAATGGAAGGGGAAGGGAGAAAGGGGTCTCGGTTTTGGAAGGTGAAGAGGAAGAAGAAAAGGAGAGAAGGAAGTTGCTCTAACTTCCACCTATTTATACTTTTCTCATGAAAAGACATGTCTCTTCACTCTTACACACTTAACAAGCATGTTTCTTATTCTCTCAACAAGAAACAATGCTTGGTGTAGTGGTTAAGGCATGGAGAGTGCAACTAGGAGGTTCAAGGTTCAAATCCTTGCTTCCTCCTTTCCACCTCTTCTTTTTATTTTATTTTGCACTAATCCATATCCAACCCCTTAAGCCAAACCCATCATGAAATTTCATAACAATAATAATATCATGAATTTCCTTAACATTTCATAATATTTCATGATAATATTTCATGAATTCCATCACATCTCATATTCATGAATTCATAATATTTCATAACATTTCATGATAATATTTCGTATTCTTCCATAATGATATTTCATCATGAATTCACAATATTATCTACATAATATTTTATAAGGAATTCATAATATTATTCATGGTGAAATTTCGGGGTGTTACAAACCTGGTTCATTTGATACATGTGAATCATGCTTAAAAGGCAAGATGACCAAATTACCCTTTTCCGAAAAAGATAAACCAGTGGGAGAATTGCTTGGTCTAATACATACTGATGTATGTGGAGCAATGTCAACTCTTGCACAAGGAGACTATAGCTACTTCATTACCTTTTATCGATGATCACTCACGATTCGGGTATGTGTTCTTAATGAAACACAAATCTGAAGCTTTTAAGAAATTCAAAGAGTTCAGAAGTGAAGTAGAGAAACAGCTTGGCGAAAGTATTAAGATACTTCGATCCGATCGGGGTGGTGAATACTTAAGTCAAGAGTTTCAAGATTATCTTAGGGACAATGGGATATTGTCTCAATGGACTCCGCCATATACACCACAGTATAATGGTGTATCTGAGAGGCGTAACCGAACCTTGATGGACATGGTTAGATCTATGATGAATCATGCAACTCTTCCAAAATCCTTTTGGGGCTATGTGCTTAAGACAACTGTTTACTTACTAAACAGAGTCCCGACCAAGGTAGTCTCTACTACTCCATATGAGACGTAGAGTAAGAAACCTCATTTATCTCACCTAAAGATATGAGGTTGTTCTGCTTATGTAAAGCGGACTATATCAGACAAATTGGATGCTAAGTCTGATAAATGTCTATTTATTGGATACCTTAAGGAAACGAAAGGTTACCAATTCTATCATCCCTTGGAACAAAAAGTATTTGTTTCAAGGCATGCTGTATTTCTAGAAAAAGAATTTCTTTTACAAGAAAACAGTGGGAGTAGTATTTGTTGATGCAGTCTGGCCCTGATTGTTGTTTTGGTGTTGACAACGATTTTAGTTTAGGAGGATGATTATGATATGGAAAATCCTAATCTGGGAGGTTAGGTGGATTATGATTAAGTCCTGATCGAGGATTAGGCATGATATGGAAAACCCTAACCTGGGAGGTTAGGTGTGATGATTGTGATGATTATGATTAAGTCCTAATCGAGGATTAGGCATGATGTTGGAAAATCCTAGCTTGGAGGGCTAGGTGTGGAAAATCCTAACCTGGGAGGTTAGGTGTTGGAAAAGTCCTAATTCGGAAGGGTTGGGTGAAAAGTCCTAGCTTGGAGGGCTAGGTGAAAAGTCCTAACCTGGAGGGTTAGGTGCAAATTCCCATCTTGGAGAATTAGGTGAAAAAGTCCTGGCTTGGAGGGTCAGGTGCCTAGCTTGGAGGGCTAGGTTGGATGATGTTCTAACTCGGAAGAGTTGGGTGAAAAGTCCTAGCTTGGAGGGCTAGGTGAAAAGTCCTAGCTTGGAGGGCTAGGTGAAAAGTCCTAACTTGGAGGGTTAGGTGCAAATTCCCAACTTGGAGAGTTAGATGGAAAAATCCTTAGCTTGGAGGGCTAAGGTGGATGAATCCCTAGCTTGGAGGGCTGGGTAGAGTCACTGGATCGGTCTGGTGACCGATCAGGACTGTTGGCACGCTGCTCCTTAGTGGATCGGTCTGGTGACCGATCCAGCTAAGTCTGATCGGACTGGTGATCGATCAGGGAGCGCACAGTGAGATTGAGAATCTACTGTGTGGCTCCTGATCAATCCGGAGACCGATCAGGGAGCAGGCTGCTTCCTTGCTGTCTTGCTCCTGATCGGTCTGGCGACCGATCAGGGAGCAAACGGTGAGTGAGTTCCCTTGCAAATCAGAGTCTTGGATCGGTCTGGTGACCGATCAGGGATCTTGGAATTGATTAAAAAACAACTGTTCATCTGCTCTGATCGGTCTGGGTGACCGATCAGGATCCAATCTGATCGGTCTGGTGACCAATCAGGATTCACCCTGATCGGTCCGGTGACCGATCAGGCGTGTACAGCTGCAAGAGCTGGGAATCCCAGCAAAGCAGTGGATCGGTCTGGTGATCGATCCACACACCCTGGATCGGTCCGGTGACCGATCACTTTAATTCAAATTTCACTGTCAGACGTCGTCAGAGCGTCTGATCGTATCCGATTTGCTGATGTATGTGATATGCTTTGTGATCTTCTGCTCTAATGCTCTGATTGAGTTTCAGGTGACAGGGGAGGATTCAAACACTCAAGGAGAAGTCAAAGAGTGCTTTCCTTGGAGCACGTTTGTCCCTTTTCCCATCTCAGGTTGCAACGGCGAGCTGCGGACTGGAGCTAAGACTGGAGCTCGACTGAGGAGCTCAGTGAGTCCAGAGATAGCTCAGTAGAGGCTGGCGTTGGCAGAGGAGTAGCTGGGAGCTACAGAGATGGTGTCACCTGTCGCTTGGCGGAGAAACAAAAAGGAACGCGAGAGTTGAGTTCAGTATCAGATTCAGTTTTTGAAAACCTGTGTGTTCTTGCGTTCGGCTACGAGAAGCTTGCTGTTCTTGAGTTCTTCATCCATTCTAAGCAAGCTACTGAGAAGCATTCATCATACTTGAGTGCTTGAAGGAGAAAACAAGAAGCTGGGAGTCCGACAGTGGGAAGACACGAAGCAGACAGGGGTCTGCGTGAGATCGCCACTGGGTGGAGCTCGGGAAGCTTGCTGTGTTTAATCCTTGCTAAGTGTTTGAGTAAGATCTTTCTTGTTGTTGTTTCATTGTGCTCATTATATATCATTGTTTGAAACACACTGTGGAGAGGTTTCTCCACCGAGAAGGAGGTTGCTTCATATCCGGTGTCAACCGGGGCTTGATCTGCCGACGATCAAGGGATCGCCCACCTCAAGGGCACGCCAAGGAGTAGGGGCAAGTTATCCCCGAACCTTGTAAACCCTCCTTGTTAGCGATCTTGCTTGTTGTGTGTGCTTTGCTCTCATTTATTTTTCTGCATACTCTGTTTTCCATTCTTTCCGCTGCGCTACTGATATTTGAGTTACAGAAATCGTGATAAGTTTTCAAGGGACAAGCGATTGTCTATATTCACCCCCCCCTCTATAGCCATCTCGTTCCCAACAAGTGGTATCAGAGCCAGGTGCTCTGTTTACGGCTTAACAACCGAGAGTTCTCAACAAGATGGCTTTGAGAGAAGGCTTCTCCACCACCCGACCTCCATTCTTTGATGGCGCCGACTTCCAGTATTGGAGATCAAAGATGGAATATTATTTGAAGATGAACATCCATACATGGTTTGCGGTGAAGGAAGGATTCATCCCTCCTAAGGATGATGAAGGCAAGGAACTCGAATCATCTCGGTGGACTGCCGAACAAACAAGGAAGAGTGAAGCCGACGCTAAGGCGGTTGTCACTCTACAATGTGGCATGAACAAAGACCAACTCATCAAGGTTGGTCCCTTCACGAGTGCAAAAGACTTGTGGAACAAACTCATAGAGCTCCATGAAGGCACCCGGGACTCGAG